>LS513043.1:1478-19486 GCA_900490845.1 Pristionchus japonicus | reverse complement strand
CATTTCGGACCATGACCCAGGGTTCATGGTGGTGGGCCACTCCGAGACCATGAACCCCGGGTCATGGGTCGAAAATGTCATGATAACGGAATCGACTCCTATGGTGATGAATATTTACATAATGGTGTTGTAACACTATTTCAATGGTCTTTTGCTCAGAGCTTTTAAAAGGGACGTTGGAATAAAAATAATACGACATACAAACCTTGGTATGAGATCTTTGCGCGAAGCTATCTCAAATTGGAAAAGCCCGGGAAGTCTAGGCCGTGGATTTTCAGACACCTCTACCAGTGGGCTGCAACGTACACCTAGGTTACCTTCAGCCCTAGCGACATCTATAGGCTACTTTGATCGAAAACAGAAAATTTGAGATCAGAAAAAAAATCCGGAATCAATCAGGAATCAATCTTAACTGCTGCTATGATGCCTCTGGGCACCTCTAACGTGATGCACGTGAACATTTGAGTCTACCTCTCCTGCTTTGTAGTTTATGATTTTTCGAACATTTTACACATAATTCGAATTTTCTCGCGCCGTAGGGGTGGAAACCCCAAACAAGGGGTACTATGAGCAATGTGAGCACAAGACCCTCCTAACGCTAGAGTATGGGCTGGGTGGCCCCGTTCCGGGAGGAACGTGTCCGGAGGGTAGGTGGAATTCCTCGATTTTTACCGAGCAGGTCTCTTAAGTGAAACTTAAACAACCTTAATTTCGGCACAGTCCAAATTTGTAGCTGGTCTCACATATATTACAGTTTTGCAATGCGGTTGGCAAGTTAGCACTGGACTAGGAGCATATTTGCACGAAGAGCATCCTTGAAATAATCAATTAAAGCTTTCTACCACTTTTTCGGTGATACTTTTCCGTACGCAACCGATCGATAATTTGTCAACGATCGTAACTTGGTGCATATCTTTCGCGACAGAATCTCCATATTCGCCTGACGCATCTATAAATCCTGGAAATAACACTATTTGCTTTATTTCGGCCCGAATTATCACAACCTTGCCAAGCCGCATTATCACTTGTGTTGAAAAAGTCCGTTTGCCATTGGCGATTCTGCAACGTTTTCGAATAACTTATGTTTCACCAAAAAAACCGAACACTGCAGAAAATATCCGGAATCGAATGAAAGCTGCCTTGCTTTGCAACACTGAAAATATTACAAAATGGCATAGTTACGCGAAATTGACAGGTTGAAAGACATACGAAAGATTGTAGCCAGACTGGCAAGTCAGTCGAGGCTCAGAGAAATCCACCTACAACACTTTTATGTTGCGCAATTTTGAACACAAAAAAACCAACATTTTCGACGTCATAGTCGCTTCCCGATAACTTGTCATCGATATCAGTCAATCCTTCCGTTGAGCATGTATCTGGAATAGGGAGCATTGTGCATGATAGGCACGTATATAGATCCCTAGATCAGCATTGTAAGCGAATTGAAATCGGAAATGATTCATGGGGGAGGGGGTTAATTGAAGCATCCAAGATTAGCTGACCATCACTGGTCCTACTTACACGTTTTTGCAATGGCTCTGGTCATAGATCGACCCAGGCTCTCCGCGCTCAAATTTGTCGTAGGATTGCACAAGGTGCACGTGAAAACTGCACGAATAACGTTCGCAGCGTTTACTTGATGAGTGTTTGACGGCAGAAAGTTCGCCCTATACGTAGAGGAGTTTCGATATTTTCTTGTACGCACGTTCTGGCGATTTTGATTCGATTAGCGAAAAGCAATAAAGGAGAGAGGGGAGAGTGATTCAATTAGGGAGAGGGGAGAGGGGAGAATGATTTCATTCGTGGCCGTGCGCGGCTAGCGAAGCGGTCGGCGCGCCCCCGAAGGGGGCAAGCTGACCGCGGAGCGAAGGGGGTCGAGCGTAGCGAGGCCCAGCCCGCGGCAGGCGCCCCCGGAGGGCTCAGCTTCCGCAGGAAGCTAGTCTGGAAATATCTGATTGCAAATGAGAATCACCTCAAAGTTGGCCGACTCTCATCAGGACATCTCCGGAAGACAACCCCTCAGAAACTAAATCACTATTTCGGCAAAGTAAAGAAAAGCGTGGGAAACGTGTGGGAAATTGTGTGCTTTCTTGCGGATAAAAGAAAGAACAAGTACATAAGAAAAATTTCTTGAAAAAAACGACTGCTTACGATTGTTTTAGAAGACACTTTTTGAGAAAATGAAAATATCCTTGGCAAAGTTGAAAAAATAGATCCGGCCCAAAAGTGGTGTACAGGTAGTACCGCTCGAGTGTAGCTCACGTGCAGCTTTTGGAATCACCAGGGTCGCTCTCCGCCGAATGGCGTCGATGACTGCAAACTACAGTAACCCAATCGACTTTGCGCATACGCAATCGTTTGAAACGACCAAGGTCACAAAAAATACACAGAATTCAGTTGATCATTCACACCAAGTTACATCCCGATCGGTTTAAAACTCGGCGAGAAAAACCAATATTTCAAAAAAATATTCATATTTTAAATTACAGCTCATCGGGGAGTTAGGGTAGAACCCTTTTTTATTTGATTAATAGGAAGAGAAAGTATCCACCTTGCTTCCATAAAAAAATGAAGGCAAGTTTTGGGTACACCTTCGGAGAAATTAAATAAAAACCACGCAAAATTTCAAAAAAAGTCAGTTCACGATAGGCCAAAATACCGTATTCAAATTTGATCAAATGCTGCCGTTCGGTAACGCAACAATAGTATACCTTTTCCGTAATACTGTGAGTTATTGTTCGAATCAACGAGTCATTTCGGTCTGTTGGCAGCCTCTGTGCTTCTTGTGAGTTCGGTGAAATTGAGTCAGTTCTCGATAGTTTGGCCTATCGTGAACTGACTTTATTTGAATTTTTGCGCGGTTTTTATTTAATTTCTCCGAAGGTGTACCCAAAACTTGCCTTCATTTTTTTATGGAAGCAAGGTGGATACTTTCTCTTCCTATTAATCAAATAATAAAGGGTTCTACCCTAACTCCCCGATGAGCTGTAAATTAAAATATTAATATTTTTTTGAAATATTGATTTTTCTCGTCGAGTTTTAAACCGATCGGGATGTAACTTAGTGTGAATGATCAACTGAATTTTGTATAATTTTTGTGACCTTGGTCGTTTCAAACGATTGCGTATGCGCAAAGTCGATTGGGTTACTGTAGTTTGCAGTCATCGACGCCATTCGGCGGAGAGGGACCCTGGTGATTCCAAAAGCTGCACGTGAGCTACACTCGAGGGGTACTACCTGTACACCACTTTTGGGCCGGATCTATTTTTTCAACTTTGCCAAGGTTATGAACAAAACTTTTCACTTTCTCAAAAAGTGTCTTTTAGGTATTATTTCCATTCGAGCATTGTATTCGTCAGCTAGTATGGATGCCTTGAAGCGAACTAAAGAAGAACATATCATCCCTTTTCAAGTCACAATTCTCACCGAATGTCCCCAGCGTAGTTGTGTCAGCATTTTCAATCTTCAATTTCGTTTCACCAATTTCGAGCGACACGCTAGCAACATATTTGACAACTTCATGATTCAGTAGGCGCAAGAATATCACATGTCTGTCCCAAGCGAGTTTCCTGAGTGTTTTTTCATTGGATGAGAGACGAGGGCCTTGCTAAGAAAACCCAACTTGATCTGAAGCAGTATTGAGCAGGTTGCAAGGTTGATTGACTTTTGCTGAATGTTGAAAAGGTGAAATCCAGCATCGTTTGTATCATCACCGCATCGATTGTAGAAACAGACCTGAAATAACGACAGTTCAACCAGAAATATGTGTTCAAAGCAAGGATCCAACCCAGACAAGACTAGGACCTGGTACACTGGTCGTCAAAGTAAAATGGTGAAGCTTACCGTATCCTCGCTGCATCGAGCAATGTCTACAGCTGATACTGTAGAGAAGAGCAGTGGAAAGAGGACGCAGAAGAATCGAAATTGGAGGAAAGTGGTCAGAGGCGACCGCACCATGCTGGGGAAGATGAGGAGAATGGGGGAGGAATGAAAATGGAGAGAAAGACAGCAAATTGTTTTTTTGAGATCGAGTCGTTGTTTGTGTTACAATATTACAATTTTTAATTTTACTGCACAAACATCGATAATTAGATTTTCCTTCGGGCAGACGGAAGAAGAAGTTCCGCTTTTTTTCATCTTTTGCAAATTTTTAACAACAAATAAAACAAAGGCTAGTTCAGTGGTAGAACTCCTGCCCGGTAAGCGGCAGCCCCGGGTTCGATTACCGGACCGTGCCATAATCTTTGCTGTCTTGCAATGATCATGTAACAACACATTTCACTAATCCATCAGAATTTTTATTTGGATGCTTTCTTGTTTCAGTGGTGGTGTTGCTATTCGCTATCCTTCTCAAATAAGTGATCTTGATGAGTCTGAGCGATGAACGGATACGGCTCGACTACTGTATTCATTCAATCCCTCCTCTTCCCTTCGCCGCCCCTCACGGAGTTGGAGTTCTTGCTCACTAAACGTATATTTTAAAAATATGATGACATCATCATCATCATCATCATCATCATCATTTATCCAGGTCGAACATAGTTACAATAGGGTCAAACAACAAAGAACAATAAAACGAGGTCATAGTATTCTTCTTATATTGGATCTTCCAATCGTAGGCTGCGTTCTCTCCACGCTAGGCGGGGTCTGGATGAGCTGTCTTCTCTTTCCACAGCTCCCGATTCAGAGTGTGTCTTTCCGTTAATCTTTTGGTTGCCAGATCGTTCTTAATCACTTTCGACCAACCCAATTTGGGCCTTCCCGTGGGTCGCCTTCCAGGAGGTTCATATAGGAGAATCTCTCTACATGGATGATCTCTTTGTCTTCTTTTGACATGCCCGTACCATCTCAACCTTCTCTCCCTTATCTTCTCCGCAATCGGAGCAATACCAAGCTTTCCTCGTACTCGCTCATTCCTCACTTTATCTATCAGTCGGACTCCGACAATCCATCTAGCCATCTTCATCTCCGTAACCTTCAATCTATTCTCCAAGTTCTCGGTAAGAGCCCAATGCTCACTTCCGTATAATATTGCCGGGCGAATTATCGATCGGTATACCTTCCCCTTCAGTCGTATTCTTACTCTCTTATCATGGAGAACACCGGCACAACAATTAAACTTTGCCCATCCACTCCTTATCCGATTATTCATATCTCTTTCCGAGCCTCCTTCTTCATGAATCATAGATCCAAGATATCGAAATTCATGCACTTGCTTTATGGACTCTCCCTTCACATCTGTCATCGCTCCCTGTCCTCCTCCAATCATCATGAATTCTGTCTTGCCCGTGTTGAGGGTAAGGCCCCCTGCCTCCAATCTCTTCTGCACTTCATGCACTTTCCTCTCCAGTCTGGGAACATCCGAGTCTATTAGACACAGATCATCGGCATACGCCAGACATTTCGGTGCTCTATCCATCGTGTCACCCATCACGGAATCCAAGACTGTGATGAAGAGTAAGGGGCTCAATGCGCTCCCTTGATGCACGCCCACTTTTATTGTAATGTCCGTGGTTGGACCAAACGGGGTTCGAATTTGGGCTGATGCATCTCTATACATCTCCTGGATCAACGTCACATAAGTCTCTGGCACCCCTTTCTCTCTCAAACTTCTCCATATTTGTCTCCTTGGGGTACGATCGTATGCTTTTTCCAAATCAAGGAAAGCCGCACATATGCCTTGTCTGTACTCTATGTGCTTCTCCACAAGCTGACTGAGAATGAATGTTGGATCAGCAGTGGAGGAACCGCTCACAAAGCCATACTGGGAGGGATTCAAGTTCATTACTTGCCTCAGCCTTCGATCGATACACCGCTCAAATATCTTCATTGAGTGTGATATCAATTTGATCCCTCTATAATTACCACATTCTCGGATATCGCCTTTCCCTTTATACAATGTGACTATCTCACTTCTCCTCCAATCCTCAGGCATTCTCATCTCCTTCATTATTCTATTGAATAATCGTGTCAGCCACCACACTCCTGATTCATTACTCGACTTCCAAGCATCTACCGGAATCATATCTGGACCGTAGGCCTTCCTCCATGGGCACTTTCCAATCGCCCATCTAACCTCTTCCAAACTCCAGTCTAGAACGGGTACATCCACTGGGTCTCCATCGCTCAGAAGTGTTTGTGGTTTCTCCACATTGAGCAGATTATCAAAATACTCCCGCCATCGTTCCTTCACTTCTCCTTCTCCTCTAATCACACAGCCATTTCGATCGCATATCGTCTTTACTTCCTTCATATCTTTCTTACCACGATCTCTTTCTTTCGTCAGTCTGTACAAGGCTTGTTCCCCTTCGGGGCCGTCCAACATCTCATAGAGATCGTTGTACGCCTTCATCTTGGCCTCGTGTATCTTTCTTCTGCACTCCACTTTCTTAGTCTCATACTCCTTTTTAGTCTGGCCGTTCTTCCTGCGAAACCATGCTCGGAACGCCTCTTTCTTCCGCTTTGTTGCCTCTCGCACATTCTCATCCTTCCAAAACCAAGATTCTTGGCCTATCTTTCTCCTCCCTTTCGTCACTCCCAACACCTTCCTTGCACATTCCAGCATGTTTCCTTTAGTCTCTGTCCAGACTTCATCCACATCCATATCTTCATCCAATGGATCCACTCCCAGTGCTCCCTTCATGATCACTTCTCTTTCAAACGCCAACCTCATCTCAGGATCTTTCAATTTCCACCACTTTATCTTAGGGCTCATTTTAATCATTCCATAATCCTTCTTCACTCCTTCTCCTCTCAACCTCACATCACATACGACAGGTTTATGCTGCGGTGCGACTATTTCAGATGGTATAACTTTCACATCTTTCACTCTCCATCTATCTGTCCTTCTCATCAATAAATAGTCAATCTGTGTCTTTGCACGACCAGAGTAGTACGTGACCAAATGACTCTCTCTTTTCTCATACATCGTATTCAGCACTGACAGGTTGTGCTGTTGTGCGAACTCGAGCAATCGGAGGCCTTCCACATTCTGTCTTCCGTATCCTTTTCCACCGTGCACATTCCCATCGCCAAATATCTCCGCCTTTCTTCCCACATGACCATTCCAATCTCCTCCCACCATTAGCATATCCTCCTCCTTCACCTTCTCCATAATCTCTCCCACCTTTGCATAGAACTCCTCTTTCATCCTCTTGTCTAGACCAATCTGCGGAGCATAGGCAGATATTATGGTAATCATCTCGCCATCGACGTCCAACCGTACTCTCATCAGCCGGGTATTGGCTCTTTCCACTTCCACCAAACAACTAGACAATCGAGGGGATAATATAACGGCCACTCCGTTTTTCAGTCCATCTCCTTCCGTGCACACCAATTGATATCCATTCGCCCATCGGCTTTCGTCTCCCTTCCATCTTATCTCCTGTACACACAGCACATCAATCCTCCTCCTCATCATCATGTCAATCATCTCCAGTAATCGCCCTGATAACGTGCCCACGTTTAGGGTCGCAAAACGGGCGCACTCTTTTCTCTTCAATCTCATGCTCAATGGTAGCCACACAACGTGTGGTCCAATACAGTATCCGTCTCTTCCTTTCAAACAAGTCCAATCAGGATATTGCCTCACAGATCTGGTCGCTTGATCCAATCACACACTCTGTTCGCTGCTCTTCACGGGATTCACACGCGCTCCCTGGATCTCTCGGTATTCAAATTGCCCAATGGTGCGGGTCTATCGATTATCGATTTCCTTGGTTGCTCGAAACCTCACGACTTCTCTCTATCTCCAGTGGCTCTTGGTCTTACTCGGCTCTTGGCTTTATTGGTTCTATCGGCCTCACCTCTTTGGTCTCACAGATCTGGTAGTTTGATCTATTGGTCTCTGCTCTTTGATCTTTGATCTCTGACTCCCTTATCTGGTGGATTGATCTCACTCTCAATCAATGATCTGGTTGCTTGATCGATTGATTGGTCGCCTCACAGACTTGGTTAGTTCTGTCTTGGCCCGCAACGACACGTGTACTAACACGAAACACGAGATTTGGAGGTCTGGTTACTCCGAAATCAACGAAAACAACAACACCAAGTGGTAGCAATGGTGAGAAGCAACACCCTTATGGTAGCAACGGGTAGAAGCAATAGGGCCGTCCCGTTGCGTGGACTGTCACCCGCCTCTCCCTCTCACTCGCCGGAGCGCGCGGCGAACCGACCGCTCAGGACGGAGTTAAAAGAGAAAGAGGTGGGTGGGAGCAAAGGTGGGAGAGAGACATAATAGACAAAAACAAGAGAAAATGAACGTACTCTTTGGTTTTCAACATGAAAACGAGAAAAATAACACATCCACAGACTCCAGCAACGATTATGATTGGAACGAGAATAGAAGAAAGCCAGTTCTCTTTCAGCCATTGACCTATCATTTGATTATTTAAAAACAAACCAAAAATCGGACCAACTAGCACTGGTTTTCTCTGTTTCAATCGCAAATTTTTGATTACGTCGGTCATTGTTATCCTTACGCGACGTACTGAAAAGGTATCATGAACGTTGTGTAACAAAAAAAAGTTGGCTCACTTTCCTCGCTGGGGCGTTCCATCGGGAGATCCTTCTGTTGGTGGTTTATCTTTATCTTTCTTGCCTTCTTTTTTGGTTTCATCTATGAAATATCTTTACGTACAAAGCGAGAAGGCTATACTAACCATCTAAAATGCAGGACAATTCACTGATCAGCATATCATCTCCATTGAAAACCCATCCAATAGAGCTGCAGACTGGAACATCGACTATCCAGATTCCGTCTTTAGAAAATGCGTAGCCTCTGTGGCACTAAAATGGGTAATGGAATATCCGTATGATTTGTTCAGTAACTACCAGAAGCTCAGCGCAATGCATATTTGTCAGTGATGGAACATAGATCGTGTTTTCGCAGTGCGAACAGTTTGGCACTGGGCTAGGTGGAGAATTGCATCCAGAGCAACATGAAACAATAAAGTTTCTTCGTCAGCTAATCACACATCAGTTTTTTTTTCCAATATTTTTCAACTATTTTGTTGAATAACAAAAAATTTTAATAAAAATATCTTTTAAAATAGCTTACTTTTCCTCACACAATCAATCGATATTTTGTCAACGACTGTAATTTCGTGAACATTGTTTTCCATAGAATTCCCGAATTCGCCTGATGCATCTATAAATCCTGCAAATGAAACATTTCACTTCAATTTCAACGACGGCATCTCTCACTTTGCCATACCACATTATCACTTGTGTTGAAAAAGTCCGTCTGCCATTGCTTATCCTGAATGTTTTCAAAGAAGTAAATGTTGCACAATACTAGTAACAAACCTTGCAGAATATGTCCGGAATCGGATATAATTTGTCCTTGCCTTTCAGTACACTGAAATAGTTATGCATGGCTTATTTCTGTTATCGATGCGAATTTTGAAGCACCCATTTCAATCATTTAAAATTCATATCTTAAAAGCATACGAGAGATTGAATCCTTGCGGGCAAGTTAACCGAGATTGAGTGAAATCCACCTGTTAAATACAGCCGTTAAAGATTATTTCCAACCTCCTATCACGGATTTTCTGTAAGAGTGTAGGAATGCATGCCGCCAGAAAAAATTTCATGATCCCGAATTGGTTCAAAGTTGTTCAGTTGGACCCATTGGGGGACTCTGTAAGATGAATCCACTCATTTGGGTCAAATTTGCATATTATCGATTTTTGTGATCTACAACTAAGAATCGCCATAAGTCACTTCATTTTCATCGTACAGCGAGTTTACACATACCAATGAATTGGTATTCACGGGCTCTACAAAAAACTTCATTGTGATCATAGTCGAAAATGTCGGCTTCGGGGTCAAAAACACGAAAAACTGGTTTTTCGACCATAAAAGCAGAGCTAGCTCGAAAAAATGCCGTTATGATCATCGATATTATTGTTTTAAAAGATTCTCCAGACCCGATTACGGGTCCCCACGCAAGCCGTTTTGCCCAATTCTGTCCCCTAAATACCGCTTACTAGGCTATTTTTTGGACTTGGTCGTTTTTTCACGAAAACTTCAAATGATCATAAGTGGCTTCAAAATGGTCCAAATCCATTTTTCTAAAAACCGGCATGTAGCCAATTAGGAGACGGAAAAATTAGGTCATGATCACCAAATCGATAGGACAGTCGCCTTCACAGTTATTCCTCAAAAACTCGCAAAAATACCCATTTGAGCACATTTTCGAAGGTTTTCTCGAGGATATTCAACTCGTGCACCATTTAATCCATGATTACACCGAAGATTACTTGGATTGATCACTAAAATTCCATTTTCGCTCACTCCTGGCCTTCTTTCTGCGCCAAAACATTGTCAAAGCTATTATACATTGCTTAGCAAGATAGAGATTTGGTCAGTTACTCGAAATTTTCGATCAAGTAGCGCCCTCACTATAGTTCAAATGAGATTTCACTGTAAAACATCAAACTTTTAAGTGAGAAGCATGATATACAGCACGGTATCCTCGAGAAAACCTTCGAAAATGTGCTCAAATGGGTATTTTTGCGAGTTTTTGAGGAATAACTGTGAAGGCGACTGTCCTATCGATTTGGTGATCATGACCTAATTTTTCCGTCTCCTAATTGGCTACATGCCGGTTTTTAGAAAAATGGATTTGGACCATTTTGAAGCCACTTATGATCACTTGAAGTTTTCGTGAAAAAACGGCCAAGTCCAAAAAATAGCCTAGTAAGCGGTATTTAGGGGACAGAATTGGGCAAAACGGCTTGCGTGGGGACCCGTAATCGGGTCTGGAGAATCTTTTAAAACAATAATATCGATGATCATAACGGCATTTTTTCGAGCTAGCTCTGCTTTTATGGTCGAAAAATCAGTTTTTCGTGTTTTTGACCCCGAAGCCGACATTTTCGACCATGATCACAATGAAGGTTTTTGTAGAGCTCGTGAATATCAATTCATTGGTATGTGTAAACTCGCTGTACGATGAAAATGAAAAGACTTATGGCGATTCTTAGTTGTAGATCACAAAAATCGATAATATGCAAATTTGACCCAAATGAGTGGATTCATCTTAAAGAGTCCCCCAATGGGTCCTACTGAACAACTTTGAACCAATTCGGGATCATGAAATTTTTTCTTGCGGCATGCATTCCTACACTCTTACAGAAAACCCGTGCTATCAACTTACAGGCTGCACTTCATATCCAAGATCATATCGATCGAATTCGTCAAATTGTAAAGAGCTTATCGCTGTGAACCCCTCTGTTGAGCATGATTCTGCAAGAAAAATAATTGTACACGATAAGACATCGAGAAAAGAGCAACCAAGTCGGCACTTCTTTACTTTAGGCTCCAAGATGCGCCTAAAGTAACGAAGTGCCCTCATTCTATCCTTTTCGCACCCCACGAGCGCGGTCTCTTGGCGCCCAACAATACACTAAGGAAGTGCGCTTAAGTCTATCCCACTTCATCATTAGGGTCTCTGCCTGGTTGGGTCCGTAAAGAAGTGCCGAAACAACCAACCGGTTTGTCGAATTGCTTCGATCATTGATCGATCCAGGCTCTGCGCCGTTAACTCCTTATCGATGGAATAAAGTTCGAATTCAACTCGAATGATACTCCAATCTTCACTGGATCGGTTTGTCGAAAGAAAGTCCTTAAAATGCAATTATAATACATGATTGTAGTACACTGCATCAACGATAACAGATAATTTACAAGGTTATGCGATCTAGAACTTACGTCAGATTTGGCCTCCACTTCCATTCGAACATTGAACTCGCCATTTTCAAACTGGGCTTCATAGGTGTCAGCAACTTAATTAGATCACTTATTCTGGTGCTTACCGAAAAACAAAGCGGTATCTCACCAAATGGTTTAAACATCGTTTGTTTACTCGTCATGAATGTATTGCCAATCTTTAATCTGAAGGTAACGTCTGCATCAGCGTGTAACAGCCGTATGAAGATGACATGGTGCCTCGGTGCAAGCCTTCTGAATTGCAACTGTGATTAGATCATAAGTCGAGAAAGTGGAAAATGCCGGAAATCAAACAAAACATACTTAATCTGGAGGAGTATTTTGCAGTTTGTAAGGGTAATTTTTTCTTGAAGGCGGAATATGCGAAATTCAGTGTCGTCGATATTACCGCCACATCGATTGTAGAAGCACACCTCAAAATATTATTTTTGGACCACGAGTATACTAACTCTATGCGCTGAAAAAAGCGGTTGATCTCCCACAATTACATTGAAATGCTTACCGTATCCTTGGCGCATTGATCGATATTCAGCGTACAATCTGTTGAGATGAGCAGTGGAAATAGGACGCAGAAGAGTCGAAATTGGAGGGAAATGGACAGAGGCGACCGCACCATACTGGGGAAGACGCGTAGAATGGAGGGAGGAATGAGAATGGAGTAAACAAAATGGTTATGGAAATCGGGTCGTTGTTTGCGTCACTTGATGAAATCAAATTTACATGAAACAATGTTTTGACGTTTTTCTCAACAACACATTTCACTCATCCATCAGAATTTTTATTTGAATGCTTTCTTGTTTCAGTGGCGGTTTTCTTATTCGATGTTCCTCTCAAATGAGAGATCTTGCCGAGTCTGAGCGATGAACGGATACGGTTCGACTACTGTATTCATTCAATCCCTCCTCTTCCCTTCGCCGAGCCTCTCGAAGTTGAAGTTCTTGTTCACTGAAAACTTTTTGTTGATTTATAAAAACATCGAAATTCAAACTCTTTGGTTTTCAGCATGAAAACGAGAAAAATGATGCATCCACCGACTCCAGCAATGATTATGATTGGAACGAGAATGGAAGAGATCCAATTCTGTTTCAGCCATTGACCTGAGAATTTGTTCGTTGAATCACATGCAAATTTGGACCAACCAGCACTGGTTTTTTCTGTCTCAATGACATATTTTTGATTACGTCGGTTCTTGCTATTATATTGCGGAGAACTGAAAACATGTCAGCAACTATTACGCATCTTTTGATTATTGCAATCACTATCGAATTACTCACTTCCCTCGTTGGGGATCGCCTTCGGGAAGAACTTCAGTTGATGGTTTGTCTTTGTCTTTCTTGCGTCCGCTTTTGGTTCCATCTGTGAAATCACTTTACGAATGAAACGAGAGGCAACTCACCATCTAAAATGCACGACAATTGAGTGATCAGCATTTCATCTCCTTTGAAAACCCATCCAATAGAGCTGCAGACTGGGGCATACGCTATCCAGTTTCCGTCGAAGGTAAATGCGTAGCCACGCTGGCACTAAAAGTAAAAATGATTTGTTTTCGTGACATTGATCAATAACTACCAGAAGTTCAGCACAATGCATATTTGTCAGCGGTGGAACATAGATCGTGTTTTTGCAGTGCGAACAGTTTGACACTGCTCTAGGTGGGGACTTGCATCCAGAGCAACATGAAAAAATGTCATCTTTTTTCGTCAGCAGACACATCTGTTTTTTTCAATATTTATCAGCTATTTTTGTTGAATAAAAATAGTTTTTTTTTAATAAAATAACATATGAAATGTCTTACTTATCCGCACACATCCAATCGATAATTCGTCAACGATCGTAATTTCGTGAACGTTATTTCCCATTGAATTTCCGAATTCGCCCGAGGCATCAATAAATCCTGCAAATGAAACAATTCACTTCCCTTGATCCGATTTGCGTTTACCTTGCCAAACCGCATTATCACTGGTGTTGAAAAAGTCCGTCTGCCATTGATTATCCTGAATGTTTTAAAAGAAAAAAGTGTTGCACATTACTAAACAAACCTTGCAGAACATATCCGGAATCGAATATAACTTGTCTTTGCCTTTCAATACACTGAAATAGTTATGCACGGATTATTTCTCCTATTTCAACACTTTAAAATTCACATCTTAAAAACGTACGAGAGATTGAATCCTTGTGGGCAAGTTAATCGAGGATGAGTGAAATCCACCTGGGAACACAGCCGTTAAAAGCGTATTCCCAACCTCCTATGTACTTACAGGCTTCACATCATATTCGTTATATAGAACGAATTCGTCTAATTCTAAAGAGCTTATCGATCTGAACCCCTCTGTTGAGCATGATTCTGCAAGAAAGATAATTGTTCATGAAAAGCCATCGAAACAGCGGCACTTCGATGGATCCTCGGCAGCAAAATCGGCAATTTTTCACTTTAGTCGCCAAGTTATTAGAACAGCCCTTGTTCTCATTCTATCCTATTCGCATGGAATTGGCGCCTAGTAAGAAAGCAAAGAAGTGCAATTAAGTCGGCGCTTCTTCACTTCGCCGGCCCAGGGTTCCTCTCCCTCTCACACTCTCCCCTCCCTCCTAATCATTTCCTCTCATTCCTACTCGTTCTGCTCGGTTGGCGCGCTCAGTGGGGAACCCTGGTCCGGCGAAGTAAAACAATTACGTCTATCTCATCATTTGGGTCTCTGCCGGGTCGGGGATCAAAAGAGGTGCCTAAACAACTCACCGGTTTTTCTAATAGCTTCGATCATTGATCGATCCCGGCTCTCCGCCGTTAATTCAGTATAATCATAATCGAGGGTGAATTCAACTCGAATAATGCTCCAATCTTCACTGGACCGGTTCGTCGAGAGAAAGTCCTTGAAAAACAAGGAATACATTATTTTAAAGGGTTATGAGTAGGGATGTCAGAATTAAGAGTGACTCTCCTCATTTTCCACACTCTCTAACCGATCAGGCAGGCGAGAGAGTGTGTGAAATGAGGAGAGTTACTCTTAATTCTGACATCCCTAGTTATGAGATTGGCACTTCTGTACTTTTTGGTCCGGCTCTTTTTAATAGAGCATTCTATCTCTACTATTCTCATTCCCCGCCTCGCTCTTTACTCTGAGCGGTCCATAGGGAGTGAGGCCCGGGCCAAAAAGTAGATAAAAGGCCTTACGTCAGATTTCGGCACCACTTCCATTTGGGCAATGCACTCGCCATCTTCACAATACCCCTCATAGGTTCCAGCAACTTAATTAGATCACTAATGAAATTCGGAACAAAGTGTTAACTCACTAAATGGTTTAGACATCGTTTTTTCACTCGTCATGAACGTATCGCCAATCTTTAACGTGAAGCTAACTTCCTCATCGTCGTATAACAATCGCAATAAGATGGCATGGCGCCTCGGTTCAAATCTTCTGAATTAAAAGAACGCGTCAGAGCAAACTCTTGACTCCCATACTTGAATTTAGATACGCATCAAAAGCCAAATTCCCACTCAAGTTTAGCTTTCTCAGAAGGTTAGCATCGCCATTTCCCAAAGGGAAATAGAGTGCAATTTTGATTGAAATTTTAGTCGAGAAAGCGAAAAATGCCAGAAATCAAACAAAGCATACTTGATCTGTAGGAGTATTTGGCAGGTTGTAAGGGTGATTGGATTTTCTTGAGGTTTGAATAGGTGCAATTCAGTCTCGTCGATATTATCGCCACATCGATTGTAGAAGCAGACCTGGAAATTCAAGTTTTCCTTCAAATTGGATAACGAGCACATGTTGAACAGCTTCATTAGATGTTCTGAATGGATCTGATAATCTCTCAGAACAACATTGAAACGCTTACCGTATCCTTGCCGCATTGTTCGATATTCAGCGTAGAATCTGCAGAGATGAGCAATGGAATGAAGGCGCAGAAGAGTCGTAATTGTAGGGAAATGGTCAGAGTCGACCGCACCATACTGGGGAAGAGGCGTAGAATGGAGGGAGGAATGAGAATGGTGTAAACAAAATGAATATGGAAATAGGGTTGTTGGAGTTGCGTAATACAATTATGTTTGCATTCATCGCACAAACATCGATAATTAGATATTCTTTGGGGTAGATTAAAGGATTTGCAAAGTTTCTTCAAATTACACAACATAAATACTCTTTCATCAGAAAAATTTTTATTTGAATGCTTTGTTAAAAAAAAATTTATTTGAATGCTTTGTTGTTTCAGTGGCGGTTTTCTTCTTCGTTATTCTTCTCAAACGAGAGCTTCTTCAGATCTTGATGAATCAGTTCGATGAACTCGACCACTGCGTTCATTCAGTCCCTCCTCCTCCCTTCGCCGCGCTTCACGGAGTTGGAGTTCTTGCTCACTGAAATCATCATTACAAAGAGACGAGTTTCAAAAGGATTCAAAAGAAACAACAAACTCTTTGGTTTTCAGCATGAAAACGAGGAAAATGATGCATCCACTGACTCCAGCAACGATTATGATTGGAACCAGGATAGAAGAGAACCAATTCTGTTTCAGCCATTGACCTATAAATTTCGTATTTAAGAACAAACTGAAAATCGGACCAACCAGCACTGTTTTTCTCTGTCTCATGCATGAATTTCCGGTTTGGACGGTTCCCTTTATCCTTACTTGTTTTACTGAACAGCCGATGTTGTATATTCGACATCACAAACTGAAAAAAACTCACTTTCTAAATGGCATTTGTTCAGGATCTCTTGTAATATTTTCATCCTCGTCCAAAATGAATTCATCTGGAATTTTGTTTTAAACTCAACATTCGAAACGTTTTATAACTCATGCAGGACAATTCACTGATTGGTTCATCCTTTCCTTTGATGTGCCAGTGACCTAATCGGCAAACTGGCGTGGCCTGTTCGGTCCAATATCCCGAAAGCGTGAATAAGAGACCACTCGGGCACTGAAATGACATGTAGTTTTGACTGAATATCTTTGTTTTTGTTTGAAAACTTACCTCAACTCGAGCGCAGTGCTGGGTTGTGGCTGGAGGAATAAAGATTGTCTCATTACAACCAGGGCAGTCTGGCACGGGACTCGGCCGATCCACGCATCCATAGCAACCTTAAAGTATATCAAAATCCATTCTCTCTTTATTTCTTGAAAATTTAGTTTGAAAATTACTTTTCCGCACGCATCCAATAGACAATTCGTCAACTATCGTGATTGCATGTGCATTGTTTCCGAGAGGATCTCCGAATTCACCTGCTTGATCAACAAAATCTGAAACGTACACAACTTAGGGCACTATTTCAGTTTGCCGGACTAGCATCCCTCTCATTCCACCGCTCTACGATCATATAGAAGGTAGAAGAGGAGGAGGTATGAGAGGGAGGTAAGGGAGGGAGGCTGATCCGGTTAACTGAAGAAGTAGTTTGTTTTCTATTTAGGTATCCCAACCTTGCCAATCCGCGTTTTCACTGGTGTCGAAAACGCTGGTCTGCCATTGATTTTTCTGGAAATAAATTGCGTTTCAAACAATTTTTAAAGAGTGATTAAAATAACGCAAAAATTACTGAACCTTGCAGAAAATATCCGGAATTTTATGAGGAACGATTCCTTTTGCAGCTCTGACAATGAGAATTTAATTCGAATTAGCATTTTTAGTTTTTCACAACTTGTTCAAAAGATTTCTACATCAGCAGAAGAAAACAGACATACGTAAGGTTAAAACTAGGCTGGCAAGTTAGTAGAGGTTCTGCGAAATCGACCTGACAATGAAATTTTGTATGATGACAGATTGTGATCATTACTCACAGGCACAACTTCGTATTCCGTTGTTAGATTATGAATGTCGGTGAAACCCTTCACTGAGCACGTTTCTGGTATAAAAGAATGTGAAATGAAACTCAGGAAAACTTACGAGTTTTTCGTATTGCTTCGATCATGGATTTGTTAATACTCTCCGCGATCACTACTTTGTCGCCGTTAGAAATGTTAAATTCAGCACGGATGGTTTTCGAATCTCGATCAGATCGTTTCGAAATGAAGTCCTTCAAATATTATTATTCTATCATACACTGCCTATTATGCGATAACAGCTGTTCAGAAGTGATGTTCGGTAACTTGTAGAGGAGCCCTAAGGGGAGAGAGATAGAGAGGGCGGCGAGAGCCCAGACAGTCAGACACTCGCCAGGCTAGAGACAGAGAGAGGCGAGGGTAGATCAAGGGCGCCTACGTGCCGTTCGCGAGTGTGTAGTCTGATCAGACTGGAGACGAGTGGATCGATTCGGTTGTATACTTGTTTACGTGTCTAGCTCCCGCCT
>LS512994.1:197619-227985 GCA_900490845.1 Pristionchus japonicus | reverse complement strand
TTTTCAAGGTGGCCCTCGGGCTGGCCTCTATGTACAAAAAGTTTGGTGATTCGGAAACAATCCACCAAAGAATAATGATTTTTCGAAAAAGTATGCATTAGGATTGCGTCATCATTATGCAAAACGAGAAGCTATTGCGAAATCCCACTAACATGGCCTGAAGCCCAGATAGATTTTCTAACATCCCTAGGAATTTCAGAATATTTGCTCTTCTGACTAAAAAGTTACAGAAGGTTGAAAAAGTGTCCGGTGACTTTCCGGCGCTACTGTAGCTACAGTACCCTTACCGTAACCCTCCCTCTTGCAGCGCACGTTGAGCAGGTGCTGGACGCGCGCACGCGTACCGCCCTCGAGCCGCACTACGCGCACGAGGCGTTGACCGCGGCCGGGTTGCGGACTGAGAGGTACGGTGGTAGATTATCATATCGATTGGGTACGGTAGGTTACGGAATTCAAGCACGAGGCGTTGACCGTAGTTGGATTGCGGGCGATCTATTTTCACATCGGCAATCGGCGCACCATCACTGATTTCAATATCGTAGCTTCATTGAGCCAGCGGTGAAACACTGGCCTTCCAACCTTTTTGAATAGCGCCCATTTCCGAATGAGGATTTCGGTGCTCTTACTTGGTATTGTGTTTGTAAGCTTGATCCTCGTGAATTACAGTATCCCCTCTCTTCCAGCTGTCCCCGCTGCGGCTTCACGGCGCACCTCTCAGAGTCGCCCGAGGAGCGACAGGTGTTCGGCTGCCAGGAGTGCAGCTATGAGTACTGCAGGTGAGATCAAAGATCAAAGATCAGTGGGGATACTGTAACCCAGAGGTACGGTAGGACGGGGAGAGTGGAGACTGTAAAGAGTGCAGCTATGAGTACTGCAGGTACGGTAGATTACGGTAATATGAATAATCGATAAAATGATCGTGCTCCGTGTATCTTGAGAATCCTACCGTAATGCACAGGAGGAGTACGGTAGGATTAGGCAGGTGTTCGGCTGCCAGGAGTGCAGCTATGAGTACTGTAGGTACGGTAGATTACGGTAGTCTCGTGAGAAATCAATAAAGATGCAGTATTCCACAGTGATACTCTAGGATTAGACAGGTTTGCGGCTGTCAAGAGCGCAGCTATGAGCACTGCAGGTGAGACCAAAGATCAAAGATCAGTGGTTATACTGTAACCCTGAGGTACGGTAGAACGGGAAGAGTGAGACTGTAAAGAGTGCGCTTATGACTATGTAGGTGAAATCAAAGATCGATATGCTTACCGTCATCCATCTTAAAGACTACTCTACGACTCACCCTCCAGACGTGTTGTGTGAGGAATAATTCAGATTGCAATCGCTGACTGGAAAAAATCAGCGTTGTCTGAATCAAACCTAGTAATGATCTATCATTGAAACTCAAAAGCTGAAAGAGTCGCGAATGTTTGAAAATGGAACGCGTTTCGGTCTGACCATTTTGTCCTTCAGACGCTGCAACCGCGCGTGGGACGAGAAGCATCGTGCGAAGAGTTGTGAGGAGATGGATGATGAGGTGGGGGAGATTTGATCTTTGCGATCTTTGAACTGCGATCTTTGATCTTTGATCTTTGATCTGACCATCATATCATGTACCAGAACACCAGCACACAATGCAAATCACGACTAGGGTTGAGGTGGTGAGGTGTGGTTAGGGCGCCGAATATTAGTGAAGCACCGCGCGAAGAGCTGGGAGGAGATGGATGATGAAGTGGGTGATCTTTGATCTTTTATCTTTGATCTTTGAACTGTGATCTTTGATAGTTGATCTTTGATCTTTGATCTTAGAACTGACAAATATGTCATGCACCAGAACATCAGCACACAATGCAAATCATGACTAGAGTTGAGGTGGGAGGTGTGGTTTGGGTGACGATTACAATGTAGGTGCATGCGGAAAGTTGTGAGGAGATGGATGATGAGGTGAGGGAGGATGGGTGATTTTTCGATTATTGACTGGGGAGATGGCGCGTGATTCGCCAGAATGGTGTGAAAGTGACTTCAACGCGCTAAATATTTTTTGAGATAAGTAAATTCCCTAGAAAAAAAGTGGCCAAGGAATGCCCATGTTTCAAGATACTGACATAGCTCGCTAGCGCTGCTCGGACTAGTGAATTCTTGAAGCGAGGTGTGTAAAAATATTCATGGGTTCGCATACTCCTCCTCACCTGCTATAGACAAAAAAAGCAATATGATTAATACAAAATCAATACTAATAGTTAAATCCTCAGGAACAAGCATCCAAGGAGGGCGTGGTGCGGCGGGTGCTCATGTGGTTCGGACTCGTCTCGCCGCCGGAGGGAAGCAAGGAAGCGGCATTGGTATGTGGTTGATTGTTGATCTTTGATCTTTGTCGCGGGAAGATGCATTGTGGGGAATGGGAACATTTAAGTGATGGAGTGTGGTTTTAAAAACGATGTTAGTTGTTCGAGCTTGTTTACTGCAAATAGTGAGGCTGAACGAGCATAATCGATGGGTTTTGTTGAATGCATTCTTCTGGAAAATTAGAGGTGAAAGCGCAATTAAAATTAGTAGTATCGATGAAACTTAAAATGATACGTTTTTGCAGCGAAAGTACCGCGCTGCGGCCGAACGAATGACTGCAATGACGGTGCACGCGTGTCCAAGATGCAAGAAGGCCTTTGTGAAGGTGAGATTGATCTTTGATCTTTGATCTTTGATCTTTGTACTCTCGTATTCTAAATACAGAAACGAATTGTGTGGTGCGATTTCAAAAAAGGCATAGATGTTCCTGTTGAAATTGCACTTCAACGAAAAATGAATACTGATTTCAATTGCTCGCAAACGTTGTTGCAGGGAAAGTTGTTCCAATAAAGATAATGATAATAATTTGAGCTTGAACTTCCCTAGTTTTTAGTTCTATCGCAATGCGATGCCGATACTCACATGAGCTCGTAGCTTGATCTTTGATCTCTTACTCCGCCTGCAACAAGATCTTGCTTAGCTTTTACTATGTCCAGATTTTGATCTCCTTTCCCTGATCTTTGGTCTTTGATCTCATATCCCTGATCTTTGGTCTTTGATCTCATATCCCTGATCTTTGGTCTTTGATCTCGTATCCCTGATCTTTGGTCTTTGATCTCCTATCTCTGATCTTTGGTATTTGATCTCTAATCTTTGATCTTTGCAGTCCTCCGCCTGCAACAAGATCACGTGCCCCTGTGGGCAGGCGTCGTGCTACGTGTGCGGAGAGGCGATCGACGGATACGCCCACTTCAGGGGGTGAGTATACGGTAGAATTACGGTAGAGAAGGGACAGTGTAGATAGAGAATGTGATATCGGTCACTTCCGGGATGTGGATTATTGATTTGTACACACTTCTGGTGTGTGGAACTGCTGTTAAAGTTGCTTCAAAATAAGCTCATGATTGTGTGTTTCAACGACAGTGCAAATCGGAATTTTAGCGCAACGGGTAATAGTACCAATCTCAGGCCTCGAGAAGAGGGACAATGATGCTCAACCAAAAGACTTTAATTGATTTTTAGCCGCGCGGACGCCTGCTCGCTCTGGGAGGACACGCCGGCGCGTGAGTCCGCGGCAGCCGCGGCTGAGCTGCAGCGCGAGATCGCGGCTGCGGGCAGCAGCAGTGAGTTGACTTTTTGTACTTTTTTTTTGTACTTTTTACTTTTTTTAGTACTTTTTTTCAAAAGTACTTTTTTAGTTCGAATTCTCACTTTTTGTTGTTCTCTAGTTTCTGGGATCACTGGCTATTTTTTATTTCGCATTCATTTTATCCTGGAATTAGAGCGTGCTTCAAAAATATGAGAAATCGGTGTTGAAAATCATTAAATTTGCTAATCCTGTAGCTCATAGTAAGAGTGGGAATGTATTGATTTTCACGAGACTAGGTTTTATCATGTAGCTTGGGTTTGCGACGTTAGCGTTGCTCGAGATATTTTTTTCTCACTTCAGATGTCGCCAAGACGCTGCGTCTGCTGCAGTGAACGTGCAGGGAAAGAGAAGAAGTACAGTAACCCGGCTACCGTATACCTCACTAACTACCGTATCCTACTACAGTACCCTTTCAAGTATTGATTATTCTGATCAGCGCATTACGCTCTAAATACAGTACCACTTTCCAGTGTTGTTAATTCGAATTACAGTTTCATGCTCTAACTACCGTACTCCTCTAACGTATTGATTTCCGTAACTCTTTCCAGTGTTGTTCCTTCGAATTTAAGAATAATGCTATAACTACAGTACCACTTTCACCTCATCATGATGAAATTCCGGCTCACGAGTATTGTACAAAGTACGAATTTCGTTGTAAATTGATCGTTGACGTTGTATGAAGCAATGAACTAGCAACCTACGGTTGCTACGTTGTACGCCGGGGTGTGTGTTGGGGTTATCATAGATTCCCTTGAAATGCAAGCCTGCATCCTCCCTTGCAAAAGGCTCGTGAGGCCTCGAGCGATTCGAAAAAGTTGCGACTCCGCCACTTCGTGGCTCCGTCGCAACTTTTTCGAATAGCTCTCAGCCTCACGAGCCTTTCGCAAGCGCATCGCAGGTTGGGTCATGCATTAAGATCGTCATATCTCAGGTTGGGTCATGCATTGTGATTCTCTTAATAGCGCTATATGAACCTGCTTAATTGAGGAGAGCGATCCGGTTACCTACGTAAGTCTAGAGGGCGGCTTGTGCCGGGTACCTTCATAAGTCTTAGGGAGTGTAGCAATGTGAAACTTCGTGGCTCCGTCGCAACTTTTTCTCTCACTGCTATCCACACGAATCTTTCACACATTGCCATCGAGATAGTCCCCACAATCCATTAAACATTATGAAAGCAGATAGATTTTTTTGAAAGTTTTGTGTTCGTGAAGTTGTTTAGTCGCTCGCCCGAGTCAATTGATTCAGTTTCAGGCGAAAAATGCGAGAAAAGAGATTATGCAATATTGCGTCATCACTATGAAATTTATGCAAATTTTGAGAATTTAAGTCACGTGATGTTGTTTGGTGGTTCTCCCGTGTGATTTGGTTGAGTTTCAGGCGAATACGCTGTGTAGAGAAATTTCGTCATATTGCGTCATCACTATGAAATTATGCAAAATTTGAACATTTTAGTCATGTGAAGGTGTATGCTGGGTCTCCCGAGTGATTTGGTCGAGTTTGAAGCGAAAACGGTGTGAGGAGAAATTTCGTCATATTGCGTCATCACTATGAAATATGCAAATTTTTTGGAAAAGTTTTTCATGGGGATTCGTATGGTACCGGGGATAGGCTTGGGGGATCAGAAATAGGCGATTTATAGCGATTTTTCAAAAGTGTGACAGACGTTACTGACACACATACATACATACAGACAGACAGACAGACAGACACTAAGATATATTACTTCTTTAGTAATAATTCACTATTTTATGTTGAAGTTTTAACAGCCTCGTATCATAATTTCGTGTTGTGGATAAAGAGATTCGATCAATTCAGAATTATTTGTTCCGAGTAGTTCTGGTTGTCCTGTCCTCCTGTGTTACCGTGTGCCAACCTAATTTGCACGTTCACATTTAGAAAATCGTTCTGAGTGAACGATTGTTACTAGTTCAAAGCAATCTACCAGGAAGAGCCATTATTTGATCATTCTCAGTAATTCAAAACTCGTTTTTCGCGAATGATGAAGAATGCTGCGAAGCACCGTGTCAAGGTTTGCTCGTTTATTCGTTTGCATAATCATGAGAACAAAACGCTTTGCGTCTCACATTGTCAGTGTATCTAATCTGCCAGCCTGCCTGTGTTTGTTTGTGAGGAAGTCAGAACGATATTCTTTCCAACTGGAAAGAGTCCTTTAAAGTTAAGCGTTATGTTTTACAATATTCGCAGAGAAAAGTGATTGACGCCAGTGACGAAGATGAATCGACGACGGAGTCGAATGAGAAGACTGTGAAGATGGAGGAATTGGAGAGCGATGTGAGTGTATCTGGCACTTCTTTACTTTACATGCAAAAGAGACCCTCGTAAGGAACGAATGGAGTATAATGAGTACGGGTGCCAATCAAAACTATGATAACAATTCTGTGGAAACAAAACGGATATTTTGTCTCCTAGTTTGCTAGTGTGTTGGGAAAAGCTGAACCTCTGCGGGAGGCATACATTTCACAACCGAATCATTATTCTATTTACATTCCAGTACTCATTCCTCCACTTCCCCTCACCCGATGCATCCCTTCCTCCTCCATCCTCTCCCCTTCCCCTCTTCGCTCCCACACAGATGGAGTTGCTGCAGAGACTGAGAGAGATGGAGAGGATGTACCAGGTAGAGATCTGGGGTGGCATATCCGGATCAACGGGTCACCGTGATGAATAGCTGGGACAAGCCAGAAACGGGCCTAACGGTTAACGTTTCCTGTCACTTTTACTAGAGACTTTGCATGACGAAATAAGTTATCATTGTGAACTGTTTCCTTTCATGTGATACGATTTTGAAGATGAAGGTTCTTTTTTAAATACAAATATAAATTTAGAACGCCCTTCATGCAGCCCAAGAAGCTGAGCAGCGCGCGGAACGAGTGGAGAACCTGATTGGTATTGAATCTTTTTTTGTTGTTTATTGATTTGTATCTGAAAAGTTCTGCTAGTTTTGCTTCAACTATCATGTTTCATGAAAAATTCTCTGGACAATGGTGGTTTTCGATATTTCTCTTTTTTTTCAGACTCGAAGCAGGGCATTTTGGAGAAGGGGATGAAGGATGCGAAAGAGACATCAGTGAAGGATGAATTGGAGAAGAAGTGAGTCATATCGAAGGGGGAAATCGGAACTTCATCGGTTTCTGGCCGACTCGCGACACCTCATAGTCGAATGCCATGCGTGACATGATACTCTAGGAATGAAGGAAAACCAGAAACCGAAGAAATACCTGAGAATCATTCAGAATGGATGTTATGTGTTTCATAATACAATTTAGACTGGCCAAAGTCTCCGAGCAGCTGAAAGCAGCGAAAGCTGAGACAGAATTGACAGTGAAGAAAGCAATGTGAGTAAAATAATTAATTTTAATTTATTTCTCTTTCGACCTGCCTGATTTCAGTGAGCTATCGCAGCTAAATCGAACGCTCAAGGAAGATTTCAAGAAGGCGAATTGGCATGGAGAAGAAACGAAGATGAAAGTTTTGTGAGTTGTCTAATTTTGATTTTAAACGAATTTTAAAAATAATTAATTATATTATTTTCAGTCAGTTGACGAATGAGAATCAAGCTCTAAAGGAGGAATTGGCAAGACTTGCGAATGAATTGAAAGGAAAGGCAGAGCTCAGCAAAACGGCCAATAACTACACTACTTCATCAAATGCGCAAGTTTTACATTATTTAAAATATATTTTTTTTCTTAAATTTCAGTGAACTTCAACGAAAGAATGCCGCGCTTGAGGCAAGAGTGAATAATATGAAAGAGGCTCATCAAGCGGCTAAACGGCGAGTTTTAAAATGGTTAAAGTATAAATAATTTGCAATTTCAGAGT
This sequence comes from Pristionchus japonicus, assembly GCA_900490845.1. Taxonomy (NCBI): domain Eukaryota; kingdom Metazoa; phylum Nematoda; class Chromadorea; order Rhabditida; family Neodiplogasteridae; genus Pristionchus; species Pristionchus japonicus. The sequence goes on along the minus strand of LS512994.1, from coordinate 220,499 downwards.
GGTTAAGCAGGAGAATAACACACTCAAGGATGAACTGAAGCTGATGAGAGGGTATGAAGAGCTCAGCAGGAAGGCGAGTGATATTGCGAGGTTGGTTATATTCAATTTATTATTTTTTGTAAATAATCATTTTGAATGTTTAAAATAGGAACTATGTCGATGAGAACCGACTGGATGAGGACCTAATGAGGGCGAGAGACAAGAGTTATGTAATTGACGGAATATGTGAATGGTTCTAATCCAGTCGGTTGTCATTCGAATGTTCTCATCCGACCTAGTACCTAAAATAGTATCGTTTCAGTACGCTCGAACGGGAGAATCTCGCTCTCAAGGAGGATATGAAGAAAATGAGGGAGAGAGAATGCCTGAGAGAAGCGGAAATGGCCCAAGCAACGTTCGCACTTTTCGCGAAGAAGTGCGTGCTTTGTGTCTTCACATCATACATATTGCAAAAAATAATTTTATTTATTGCATTAGTGAGCTTCAGTCATTCCCCTGCAGGAGTGATTGGCTTAATCTTTGATCTCTCCTACCCCGCAAATTCGTTTCCGTGCTCACACATTGCATCGATTCCTCAAAATACTATTTCCCTGACACGGAATACAAATTGAATTGAGTGGTCAAGAACATGCTGTTTCAGTGAAATCGAGAGGGAAAATCTCGCACTCAAAGAAGAGATGAAGGCGATGAGAGAGAGGGAGGAACTCCGGGAAGTGGCGATGAGGGAATCGACGATAGAGTTGTTCAAGAAAATGTAGATTTACAAAGTTTAATTATAATTTAAAATAATAGTTGGCACTTCTTTGGTTTCTGGCCTTCATTCCTATGGTATTTTTTTCTCTATCATTCTCATAACATTTCATTCGGAGCAGTCAAGGGTGGGCTAGAAATCGAAGAAATTAAAAATAAATAACTAATTAACATAATTAACTAATTAGAATAAAAAGTAATTTCAGCGGCATTGAGAAGGAGAACCTCGTTCTCAAGGAGCAGTTAGAGGCAGTGAGGGAGAAGGAGGGGGATGCGAACAGGAAAGTTGGGTGAGTTTTGTTGATTAATTAAAATAATATTTAATTAATTAAATAAATATTTGAGTGAGATGCTGCAGCAGATTCGCGAGCTGTACGAGCTGCACCGGTCGCTGGTCGAATGGGCGCCGAGTCTGGCAGAGGGAGAGCAGGCGGGGTTGGTTGCAATCATTTTGGGTGAATGTGAGATCCGTCCTCTAAACGACTCATCAAGAAATGTGTGCTTTTTCGTTCTTAGTGCTGGGTTAGTTTTCAACACTGTTTCCCAAACAATGGGTGTAATTCGCACGCTTACCTTGTTCCTGAATCAAAGGAAGAAAAGGTTGAACTGAGTTTCGAAATGCTTCCTTTTGCAGTAAACTGGCCGACCAGAATCTCCTCCTTCAGGAGGAGTTGAGAGCAATCAAAGGGAGGGAAGCGACTGCAACCCGGATCTCAATGTTTGTTTTTTGTTTGTTATTTTTAATCCTGAACTTGCATTTCGCAAAATAATTTGATAATTTAACAAATTTGAATGAAAATTATGTTTCAGTGAGCTATCGCGTGAGAACTTCGCACTCAAGCAAGAGTTGAGTGGATTGAGAGGAGAGGACGAAGCTGGGAGCAATGCACCGTAAGTATTGACTGAAATTTCATAGCTGCTTCGGATTCTGGCATGCGTTATCTTTTCCGAGTTCCATGCTGTACTAGAGTGAAATTTCCTGTTTATCTGTTTTTCAATATTTTTCATCATTGCCTAGGCATACTCGGACATACATTCACGCAATTGAATAACGTGACGTCTTATAATTAGATAAATGATGGCTTCCTTGCAGATTCAATATTGAATCGATTCCTCTTCCTCCGGATTCTCCCGTCGCAAATGTCGATCGTCCATTCTGGCTCGATAAGTACTTCCCTCTGAAGGAACCGAAGGTAAAGTGGGTTACCTCATTCCGTGCGCTCTCTGTGTATCGGGCTCTGCGGTAATAGAAAGTCAATAGAACCTTGTTCGGACACTGAATCCTAATAACATATCTTAGCACTATCCGGATGGATGATCACGTTGATTGCAGGCTATCGATAAAGTGATAAAGGAGGAGCCGATGGACGAGGTCGATATGGCTATAAAGAAGGAGATCGAAGAAGCACCGCAGCCTCCGGAGCCCAACTCCGAACTTTGAGCTCTACTATCAGTAATCTTTGATCTTTCAACCTGCTCTTTCACGATTGTTTTGCGTTACCTACGGTAGATCATGTTCATGAACGATTTTTCAAAAATTAGTCCCCTATTGAATAGGGTCTATTCTTTCATGGCTGTGTTTTCATTTTCTACAGTAGATAATCCACACGATTTTTCAATAGTTTCAGTATTTCCATGATTTTTGTAGTACTCATTACAGGCTAACGATGATCTTTGATCTCAACTTTTTCCAATCCCTGTAATTGTACTTTTTACTGGTTTTCTTTCAGAAGAATTCGTGTCTTGACCCCTGAATGTAAACAGAGAAAAAACCTTCGATTTAATCGATTTTACGAGTCTAACAATTGTTAAGAATTTCGTGTTGTTTTCTAACGCACAATGCTGATAAAAATGTTTTATGAACCGGCTTTTTTCGTGTTAAGTATTGGCTCTCTGATCCATTTGTTACTGTCGACGCTGCCTATTGTTGTTATATTGATTGTTTGCAAATTTATTGATTTTAAGCATCGCACTAATTTTCAGTTATTGGTTCTGGATTCATTTCGAGTCTGTGAGGGATGGAGGATTGTTTTCAAGTTAAAAGACGTATCAAGGTAACTTCGAGTTTCTCATTATTCTCTTGTACATTTTCTCTTTCACTTGTATTTCAGAGAGAAGTGATCGAGCTCAGTGATGATGAATTTGCAACTGAGCAACCACCCGAGAAGATTGTCAAGAGTGAAGAGGGAGGAAGAGATGTTGGTTACCAGTGTGTGGCAAAATACACGATTTAAAAGCGTTTTAGATAACTATTTCCATATTTAAGGCTCATTCAACATCTTCTGAAGTGGCCGAACTGCAGCAGAGATTGGAGAACTCGCAAAGGATGTATCAGGTGTTTTTAATTGATTTGATTTTTATTCGTTCTTTTGTGATTTAAAAAAAAAATTAATTTTCAGAAAGCGTGTCGCGCTGCTCGTGAGGCAGAATTGAGAGCGGAACGAGCCGAGAATCTGCTCGGTAAAGATTTTAAATTAATTAATTAATTAATTAATTAAATGTTTTAATTATTATTGTAGACTCCAAACAAGGCATCGTTGATTGCGTGAAGAAGGATAATTCAGAGAAGGAGGAATTGAAGAAAGAGTGAGGCTCAAATATGGAAATTGTGTTATTCTTTTGAACATTTGTTTAAATACAAAAAAATAGGTATTCCATTTTTTCGAAATAACTCTGCTTCAGATTGGCCAAAGTCTCTGAGCAACTGAAAGCAGCGAAAACTGAGACGGAATTGACTGCGAAGAAAGCCAGGTTACATTAATATATGTTCGCGTAATTAGTAATTATTTAATTAATTATACATAATCATATCGTGCGCCAAAATGGTATATTTTCAGTGAGTTGGCACAGGCAAAGCGGGAGCTTATTGCAGAATTGAAGAAGGCTGAGGAACTGGCTAAGCAGCAAGCTAAGAAAATAAAGTTAGTTGACTAGTAGGGCTGTTCCGAGCACTGTTCCTCGAGCGGTGGTTTCGAAATGATTTCGAAATGATTTCGACGCGCTCGCGAGTGACGAGCTCTATTGGCTAGTGTTATGCATGCGAATCGTAATAAGAACTTAATAAATATATTTTCAGTGATATGCAGATTTATTTGATCGAACAGAGGCTAAAGGAAGATAACTTCAAGAAGTTTGAATCTGTTAACAACAAAAGGCTGTTAGTTTTGTTTGATCAATTGTAAATCATTAATTGGAGAAAATTGTATAACAATATCATTTATATTTGGGTAATCAGCAGGGTTCTCTTGTTGGAACGGAATTCCGGATTTCCAATAAGCGATCAAAGAAATTTGACTGCTCTGTTGGCGAGAGAGTAAGAGGAAAGAAGAGATATTGAAATTCCAATTGGAGTTCTAATCCAATCAAATTCCAAGAAGAGAAACCTAGTAATCACTCAAACTCACTGTACACAGCGTGTCAAAGAGGACGATCCGCAGCGGATCATTCCCCATGATCACACCGCGATACGCGGTGAAACTGATCGAGAAATGAGAACAGAATTCAAGTAAAATCTGTGAAGCATATCGAATATATTAGTGATAATGATAAAATATGCAAATCTGAGTTGGCACATGCGTTCAGCAACGAGCCAAGAGGCATACCTCACAATTCTAACTATTTTAGTCAAATTTAAAAGCTGCAAGTGAAGCTTTCAGAGTCGCCAATGTACCATAGACTGAATATCTCTTGTAACTTCGTGGTTCTTCATACAAACCCCCACACCTATAAAACTTTTTTCATGCCCAGGAGGTGAACTAAGCGACCATTAGAACCGAATAAATGAAAAATTGGGGATATTAGAAAAACGTACAACAATCAGCGCATATCGCCACTAATCTCGTTAACAGAAGAAAAATAAGACATTCGGCTCTAATGGGCGCGTAGTTCACTTCCTGGGCATCAAAAAAAGTTTTATAGGTGTGGGGGTTTGAATGAAGAAAAACGAAGTTACAAGAGATATTCAGTCTATGGTACATTGGCGACTCTGAAAGCTTCACTTGCAGCTTTCAAATTTGAGTAAAATAGTTAGAATTGTGAGGTATGCCTCTTGGCTCGTTGCTGAACGCATGTGCCAACTCAGATTTGCAGATTTTATCATTATCACTAGGATATTCGATATGCTTCACAGTTTTTACTTGAATTCTGTTCTCATTTCTCGATCAGTTTCACCGCGTATCGCGGTGAATCATGGAGAATGATCCGCCGTAGAGAACAAAGGAAATCGTCCTCTCTGACACGCTGTGCTGTATCGTTTCAGCGCACTTGAGAGGGAGAATTTGGAACTCAAGGAGAAGTTAAGGAGAGCGAAGGAAACGGAAGAGCTTACGAAAGCTGCAAACAACACGCATAAGTTAGTTTTTGATGTTTTTTTCCGATGTTGTTGTTCTTTGTTTGTTTTCTGAACTATATTCAAAATGAGAATTTCAGGGATCTTGAATTTGAGAATTTCTTACTCGAGGGAGAGGTAAACCGATTGAAGGAGCAGGAAGAGGATGTCAAGAATAAGCAAGAATTGCAGAAGAGGTTAGTCTTTTTGTGCCTTGGAATAGAAATTATTGGTTCGTATTAAAGAGGGGTCGTTTAGGAACCCTCCTCAAGGATCACCTAAAAAATTGTGTGTCTTTGTTTTGTTAGAGACACGTTTCAGAACATTTGGAGACTGTTTTGTCGGGTTCCTAAACGCGAGCTGCTAAATGTCCCATCACCGGTTAAATTGGGGACAGCATACACTGTTTATGTACGCTGAAAAGATGATCAGTGATATAAAATTAATGACGATTAATTTGAAAAAAATTAGTTTCCGATTGAAATCAGTTCTCGATTGCAGAGCTCACCTAGAGGAACTTCGAGGCTTTCACGAACAAGCGCACGAGGAACGCATGCGAGATCGAGCGATGTACGGTAGTTTGTGGATTACGATAGATTGTGGATTACTGTAGACGGGCTCGCTCTAGAAGGGAGGGAACACAAACGAGAGGATTACGGTAGATGTTTCAGAATCGACCATCTCTCCCGCAGACTGGTTGAATCCGATTCGAGAGGACAGGTGCACGTCCCTCTACCCAATCTCCTTCCCTCTCTGCTGCTTACCCATCCCGCCCTTCTTCCCCCTCAATTCTACCTCCTCCGTCCTCCAGGTACCCGCAATCCCATGGTATTCCCCAATTTTGGCTTTCCCTTCCCGCCCAATTAGGTTGTACAATCGTTGATCTTTGATGTTCCATATTTTCTGAAGTCTTCGTTTCATTTTATTATAATACCTCGTTTTGTTCCAGATTGTAAACAGAGTAAATAGTTCCTGGTTTTATCGATTTCTCGGGTAAAATAATATTTGACCCTGAGGCGTTTTACGTTGTTTTACGACTCATGCAGATAAATGTTTTATGATTGTATTGAGCGTTCATCAATAACCTTTATTATACATGTATCGCAAGATAAAACGGAGCAAAAAAGAGAACATCAAATATGTGATTATGTGATGCAAGGTACCGCGTATTCGAATTCTTTCGTGAGGAGGAGGGCGAGGAATGATCTGACTCTTTCCATTCCACACGGTCTCTCGCCATTCGATGAAAGAGCACGAGGAATTGAGAGAGTGCTAGCAGGGAAGATGATTGTTGTGGACAATCGAAGTATTATCACAGTGGTGGGAATGATAAGTAGTAGGGTGGTGAAAATGGGAATGATATACGATGGACAGGAATGTGGGAATCGTAAATTGGGTATTTTCGAAAATAATTAGCATAATTAACATCGCTCCTCGGGACTGGCGCACTCCAATCGTGCGAGTTGCTTGATGGCGGGCGGTTCGACCAGATCGATCTAAAATCATACAATTAAATCCATGTTTTCCTGCTAAACTCTTGTATTGTCTGCAGTTTCAGATGCGTTTCAGCGCTAGTTGAAAAATGCACAGAAAACATTGATATCAATTGCGTTGGCGTTTTTTGATGCAAAATACAAATATCTACTAAAAATAATAACTGACCTCCGACATATCGGACGAGCTGCCAAAGTCTCTCATCGGAAGTTCTTGCGAGGCAGCCAGTGAAGTGGAGGAGGTGAAAGGAGAGGAGCGGAGGGAGGAAGATGAGGAGTTGGAGGACTGGAAAGGATACGGTAGCTTGGTTACTATATCGATTTCAGGTTACAGTATCCCTTCGAACGTATCTATCTATCTCTGATGCTTCTCTAAATGTTCTGCTTTACATCTCTCTCTCTCTCTCTTCACGCTCCTCATTTTCTTTATTCTTAAGCGCATTCCTGCCATGGAACTTGAAAAGACTGTTTCTTGAACATTGCTCAAGAGCTCACGGTCCCGAAACTTCCCCACCAATCCCGTTTCCCGCTCGTTTCCCCTGCCATTCAAACACTCAAACAACTCTCTCGAGGACTCTCGCTTTTCATGTTTTCTTACTAATCAGGCAGAGCGAGAGTTCATGCAAATAGAAGAGAGTAAGACAAGAAGAGCGACAAAACGGGTTAGCACTCTCTCTTTCACTGCTCGAGATAATTACGATGCACTAATAAGCGGCTGATTTATGAACGGGAGAGGCGTGAAACATAGCACATCATGCTACTTTCTCTGCCAAGCTTCTCCTATGACATCAAAGCTCGAACCAAGCGCAATCCGGTTTAACCCGCGAGCACCTGCCATGATAGAGTGTTGCCAGAGGCCTGCCTCCATTCCCAACCATAGCTCAGTTGGTAGAGCGGAGGACTGTAGATCCTTAGGTCACTGGTTCGAATCCGGTTGGTTGGAATTCGTTTTGCCAGGATTTTCGCTACATCGAACATACATTTCCTCAACACACAACTGATGGAAAATGGTGTTTCCAGCATTAAATCACCGTTCTAGGCCATGCACAGAGTTTCAAGCTTAGAAATCACGTCAGAACTATAGAGAGTAGGCAATTCTCACCGATCCGGGCGATCTCCTCATCCTTTCTTCCTTGATGTACACAGCATTCTCGTAGATTGCTTCCTGTTCCATCTGGAATAGATGAGACTTGATTTTTAAAATGAATTTGAAGATCGACAAAAGGAAGAAAATTGAAACGATGTTGCTGTTTCAATTAGGTTTCAGGAATTCTACGGAAAGAAAAAGCGATGACCGATTTGATTGCTTTGCCTTTCCAATGTCGAAATATTTTTGTGTCTTTCTGCAATAAATTCTCACAGATAGAGGTGGCAACGGCTTCTCCGGTGCCTCCATCCTCTCCTAGCGTCACTACTTTGTGCGTTTCTCTAATCACATCACTAAAGGAGGTCAATAGTTGAGAACAGATTCGAACATTCTGATGGAAATGAGAGGACGAAAACTGGTGAAACTTGAAAAGGGAGCCTACCGGCAAAGGTGGAAGAGGCTTCTCCGGTGCCTCCATCCTCTCCAGTCCCGACAGGTCGATGATCTGCTCGAGCCGCTCCACTTGCATGATCTGGAACGGAAACGTTATCTGCTTGCTTCTGCAAATTCATTTTTACTCGCTGATTTTCGCCCTTTTATGATACTTTTATACATTGGACTAGTATTTTTTAAAAGACATGACGTGATCTGCTCGAGACGATCCACTTGCATTATCTGCGAGTAGAAAGTGTGAAATAGTTTGGATTTCAGAGGGTATTTTAGCATTTTTTTTCAAAGCGCTCCTGTGAACTGATCTATGATCTGCACCAATTGCATGATCTGCAAATGCGGAAACTTTCAATTATGCACATCATCTTTTCTTCTCAAGGCCCTTCAGTCACTGACTAGAGTTAATCGTTAATCTAGCAAACAGAGCAACATAATTCGTGGAAAATGGTAGTTCAGTCCCTAACAACGAACATGGTATGCCCGCCATAAATAACTGCACCCGCAGTCAATCACAGGCAGTTCGATTTCAATCTCGCCCCATGGGCAATTCAATCTCCCTCAAAACAATGTGATGCCAATCAACCCTCACTCTCTTCAGTCAACGTGCTCTCTCGCTGGTCAGGCTGACTGTAAAATGCGGGTAATCGTCTCTTCATTTTGCACACGCTCTAGCCCCTCTTGCTGATGAGAGAGCGTATGAAATGAAGAGACGGTGACCGTAACTACGCACTCTCTTGGTCAGATATGACGAGATAGTGTGCGAAATGAAGAGAGACAGGCCGCATGCTTGATGTCATCAATCGAGTTTACGACCACTGCCGTTTGATGCATGTTCTCCATTTCGAACCGCGCAGAACCGCTTTGGCAGGAGAAATTTACTGCCCGAGCGACTGGCAGGCATGCCTCGATTTAATCGAAAGTTTTATAGCACTAGCATAAAGTTTTCAACGATAGAAACGCTAACAACTAATAGAAAATACTTGATCAGCTATTCCGTCGTAGAACATTCGCTTAGGGTGCAAAGTCGCAGCAACACAAACGACAAAATCATACGCATAACTGCCTGACCTCTAGTCCTAGTCATAATTCCAAAGACATTCTTAAGCCATCCTTACGCATTCTTAGGCCATCTATTGCCATCCTAACGTATGCTAAAGCTTCCTTAAACCATTGTTAGACCCTCTCACCTGATTGTTCTTCATCGGTTTCTTAACCTCGGCCTTCTTTGGGTACATGAGCGTGTGGAACTGAAGGAAGTCCGGGTTGAGGTCTGAAAGGGACGGGGTTTGATCTTTGATCTTTGATCTTGGATCATTTTCATCTTGTTTTCTACTACTCTAGCTTGCTCCTAATGTTGAGGATGCCAAAGACCGAGTTGATGTCGAGTTTATTGTTTGTTTTGATTTTGTTGAAAGGCGATGACGACATACTGAACTGCACGTATCTACATAGAAATGAGTATGCCTGAAATGTAGTTGAAAAATATCAGGACAAGTGCAGAACCAGAGCTGATTCACGATAGGTTTCCGGTATCTTACATACATTCTACAGCCTGTGAGGTCTACTGCTTCCTTGAGACAGGATAGATAATAGCATACAACTCATTCTCCTGCTTTCCCTCCTGAGATCCTAGTCAAACTTCAAGCTCTGCTTACAATCTTTATTCAACCCAAAGTTCATTTTTTCTGCTGTCATTCATAATCGCAGTTGCATCGTTTCGTTGAAAAAAACTCGCTCTCGAGCTTCTTCCACTCCGGCACGAAGCTTCCCTACATATATCGCGTAGTATCAACAAAATTAGTTAAGCATCTGATATATCCAAATCTCCTGATGTCACTCTGATTCGATTTTGATGGAAACCAAAGAAATGCATTGCAATAACCCACTCTCGGGCTTCTTCCACTCCGGAACGAAGCTTTCCGACCGCTTCACCTTCATAGAGCGAGACTCGGGTGATTTTTCGCTGAAAAAAATAAGTCATATCTCTCTCTCTCTCCGTTCCTCATTCCTCCTAACAGGAACAGTTTTTTCAGTAGCTCACATGCATGCTGACATCTACCGTATTTCGAATCAATTAAGTCACTCCTCGATAGATAGCCTTCGTGCACCTACCGTAACAGAACGAATGCCAACAATCCCAGGGCGACGAGTGCCATCGTCACAGAAAAGGCGGCCAGCAGCAGGTTGAAGCCCGCGAGCGAGAGCATTCCTGGAGGATACGGTACTTTACGGAGTTTACTGATCGATAACTGACTTTTCACGATACGGTAAGTGATCGATAATTGATGGATACGGTAGCTAAAAACAAGGCGAGAACATTCAAGGGCTCTCGTAAGACAAAAACGGGATCCGCTAGTCATAAGGACAGCCCTTTCTCTGGCTCTCTCAGATTTCAGTGCTCGTTCGCCCACTCTAACCAAGTGCATGGGGATTTGAGCATTCTTTGGGGTGGATTGGGCGCCTTATCTCAAGGGGAAAATAGCCTCGGGATATCGAGAGGGAAAGCGATTTGGGACAACGGCCGGATGCGCTGCAGGAGTGAGACCCACTCTCTCCATTTCACGTACTCTCTCGCTCTGCTTGATAGGCGAGAGAGCACGCCAAATCGAGAGGGCATTCTGATATCAGTAGAGAGGCGAGAGAGCGTGCAAAAAGAGGAGATCACTGATGAGAATAATGATCGCCGAAAATGATGAGCGATAAGAGGAGATCGTATAGAAAACCGATGCGTGTCAGGAGCGAAAGTGGGCGAGGAATGTTGTAAAGGCAGCGAAAGTTTGTGCTTACGTTTGTTGAGCTAAAAATAGGAATCGAAGTGTGAACTTGGAATTAATAAATTTGAAGGCAGAAAAGCAGTATTTAGGAAAGTTGTGAACCAAGTGGGTAGGAATGCCGAATTCAAAGAGAGTTGTAATTGCAACATTAGCCCAAAGGCTGGAAGAAAAAGCGTTTTAGAAACGATACTTGAAAATCACAAAGAATGCCGAGTTAGTGGATGTGCGATTCTACTCGTTCAAGAAAAAATCCAACAATTCGGCAAAGATCATTGAACATTCGATTTACTGCGAGTAAGCGGCTAATCAGAGTAACTGCTGCAGACCGGAAACACTAAACGCGAATTGGGAACGAGGGAGTGGAAATTAGGGAGTAAATCAGCAAATCCGTTCAACATCCTCACACAAACCACGCAATTAGCGATAGTACAAATTCAAATTCTAGCCATTTCCGAGTTGGTGAGCTAATTGAGACGCTGCACTACTAAGCGGAAAATGTCACACTACATTCGGAGCTCAATTTCAACAGTTCCTCTTACAAGCATGCGGAACGCTGCTTCAACAACTTGAGAGTGAGAAGCACTGTAGAATTACAGGGAAGGAAATGGAAGAGGAGGAACTCTCCGCTACACTCGAATGCTGGTCAGAGAGCGAGCGAGAGAGCATGATCAAAGGAGAGAGAGTGTGAGTCGGACACTGGACGAAGGAGTAAGGAAGTAGTGGAAGAACAGAAACAGGAGCGTGTTCTTAATGAGTGCGAGAGGAGTAATATGAGCAATGGGGGAATCATATCAGAGACGGCCGCGACTGAACACGACCATTGTGGAATCGAAGACGAGCTACTGAAGTGCCGAAGTGAAATGAGTTTCAGAATGAAGTCTAAATCAGAGGGGCGGAGGATCCGCAGTTACGTGCGCGATTTGGAGGATACGAAACAAACGATCAAGTTCACAGGAAAGGAAGAAAGTAAAACTCTCAGATTCAGTCAGGGAGTGAGGAAGTAAGGAGCAGTTTAGAAAGTGACAATGGCGCCACGCCAAAGACCACCCGGAAACTCCAAATGATACTCACGTCTGGTGCACTGACCAATGTACACTGGCAAAGTAGCGGAAGGTGGGAACCTCTCATCATTCCTCACAATGCGCAAAATATCTGACCGACGAGAGAACGCATGAATTGGAGAGAGTTGTCAAGGAAGAACTGAGAGTTGTTCTCCACACGCGATCTTGTAATGCACACTGCCCCTCCTCCTTCCCTCCTTCTATCTACTCCCTCCTTCCCTCCTACTCCCTTCCCCCCCTACAAGATAGGAGGAAGGTTTACTCTATGCGATTAGAGAATACATGATTGAGGAGGCACCAACTCCCCTCTCGCTACTCGCTATCTACCACTCTTCCTCTCTCATTCCCTCCTATCTACTCCACTCCTCCTTGCTTGCGAACACCCCTCCTCCGTCGTTCTGACCAACTAGGGAGTACGATGTGCAAAGAGACAATCTCCTTCTCAATACAAGACAGGAGGAAGAGGAGGAACGCAGTCTCTGACCGGCTAGAGACCGCGTGAAACGAGGAGAGATGTCTCTAACTGCCCCCCCCCCGCCTCCTCTCTCATTCCCTCCTATCTACTGCGTCCATTGCTTGCGAACACTATACAAGGAGGAACACGAGAACGTTTCGCCTGATAGAATAGAGAAGGCGCGAAATGGAGAGATCCACTTCACTGTTCGCATCTCGCTTGTGAACAGTGCATGAGAATGGGAAAGAAACGAAAGATGTGCGGGAATGGAGGAGTAAATGTGCTCATGGACAGGGGAGAGGGAGGAGGAACAGGGATGCATTGCTGTATCAAATGGGCATCCGTAGGCACCCATTGTCAAGCCAAGCCCACAAGTCGGTCTCAACAGGCAGAGAGACATGATAGTAAGTAGAATGATGAGAGCGATTTCTGCACGTTCTCTACAATAGAGAGCAAGAAGAGGAACATGGCGGAACAGGCCCGCTTAGCTGTCTTTCCCGGTTCCGGAACTTGCAAATCTCTAAGAACTTGGGGATAAGGAAGCATCGGATTGAAAGGAAAACAGTTGACTATGCAATCTGAGAACGTCAAATTTACAGCCAATCAGACTGTAAATTGGCGCAAAATATCGAACGTGCATCGTAAAAGAAAAGTGAGTGAAAATGCTCGAAGGGCGGATCCAACTAGAAATGACTCATTTTCAGTTGCCCTACCCCCAGGGCAAGATCGCCAGAGTAGATCAGAGCCTGACCTCTGGCTAGCGGTGCTGTGAGGAACTGAAAAAACAGGGAGCCACAAGATGGGATCTAACGATCTAACGCGACCTTTGGCTTCCACGCGGTACCGCGCTTGGGCTTTTGATGAAGGAAGGAAAGGTCAAGAGATGGGAAATAAGCTGTGTTTCGAACAGAACATGAGAACGAAAGTTGAATCGGTATGCAAGTAGATGCTCAGTGAATGCTCCATTAAGAATCAGACAATCAACGAAACAAATCGTCATGTGGCTCTTTTCAGCGACCTAGAAAAGCCGTAGAATAGATCATTGAGTGGTTTCGCTGCAGCTGTCCGCTCAGAGCAGCTGCTGATCACAATTTGAGAGCCGGAGCCGGCGGGTTCTCAAGCCTCATAATTTGCGGCTCTGAGCCGCCGGATCCTAATTAACGGCTCTGTGCCCGGATGCGCTTTTTCGCATGTGAGAAATGCAGTGAAAGTGGTTGGATCAGAGCGGAAGAGAAGGACGCGGGGAAGAAAGCGAAAGCTCCTGAGATTTCTCGAGATTGGTTGACTCCCGAGAGATTAGCGCTCTCTTCGTTTCCCGTGATCTCTCGCTGATCGACGAGATAGCACAGGAATCGAGGAGAGCCGGCAATTAGAAGAGATCAGCGCGTGTCAGGTAGTGGCTTAGCCGGGAAGTACGTCCGGCTCAAAGTGAGGGTGGAAAACATGAGATTCTCGAACCAGGAAATTCAGTTGGGTTTCAGCAAGCATGTAAGGAGTCTGAGGCTCGAGTTGCGGGAATACTGCAGGGCTATGGAATAATAATATCATCAAATCGATCGACCGCACACTTCTCATTTCATTCATGACTGGCGAAACTTCAGCTCTCTTTCAAATAAAATGAGTGAAAAATTGGAGAGATACCGTTGTGAGTTTCGCGTAATCTATAAAAATGCTGAAGTTCGGAAATTGATAATGCATACAACAATTCCATGAAAATATTGAGAAAAGAAGATGGCAAGGCGGATTGCTATTGCATGGTAGCAGGATGAAACGAGCATACTGCTTCAACAAAGGGTCCAAGTGGACCAGTATCAAGGGCTGTTCGCAGAATGAGATCCAGACGTTTCACAAAATCTATGAAGCTGCTGAAGTTCGCGTATTGATAATGCGACCAGAGGCTCCCTTTCATATAGAATTGCGAATACAATGTGCCAACGCGAATTGCATTATGGTAGGATGAAACAACTACCTCTTCAGCTCCGCTAGATACAATTAGTTTCGAATGGACAAGTATCAGACTTTACCATGACTTTATGATCTTCTGCTCATAAATTCATGGTATGATGAGTTTCAGATAATCCATGAATCATTTTACGCTCAAGAATTGTTGATATTAGAGATGCAAATAAGTTGATATTAACAATCTGGATTGGCCATAGACCATGATTCATAGGAACAAGAGGTTGTATGGCGCCATGCACAATTGGAATCCAGCTTCAAGCGGGTTGCATCGCTCCAAATGGACCAGTATCACTATGTTTACATGCTAGAGAGTTTCAGAAAAATGAATCTACGAAAGTAAAATGGAATCAGAGAATCGTGATATGAGAGGATGCCAACGCACAATAGCATTGCAACGATGGAACGAGCAAAGCTTCTCCCCGCTACAGCGAGACTCGCGTGATACAAAAATGGAGGATACAACATCTAAACTCGTCTAAAAAATACATGCGCATGGCATCACACCGCCGGATGCAACGATTCAACATCGATTCCAGCTTCAAGCGGGAATTTGCTATTCGCTCCAAATGGACCAGTATCATCGGCTTCAGGGCGGATTACAATGTGGGATATGCAGTGGAAAGGAGAAGGGAGAGGCTCTCTCAAGTCCCCCGATCTCTCGCCGGTTAGAGATGCCAGAAATGGAGGCATTATTGCACCAGAAACAGAGCGAAACGCACTATTTCCTGGTAAAGTCAGGAAGGATGAATTCCTGCAGAGAGAGCACAAGGAACGAAGAGCTCGAGTCAGGAAGAATGTGGGGATTACAGCTGATGCGCGACAGGAAAGGATGCCTCTTTCTACAGAGAGAGCTCAAGGAAGGAAGAGCTCTAGTCAGGAAGAATACAGAGGGATTACAGCACTGCATTGTACTAAATCCAGGACAGATGACAATGAGTAAAGTGCGAGTGGGGAAGTGCGATGTTCGACACCTTGCACAGGGATTCAATTTCCCTATCGTGTAAATAATAGTATTTGCTTGGTTGGGAGAAATATCAGAAGCAGCTAACATAAGGGATCGACACACTATGGGACAGATCCGTTATCATGTTTGATTCGAATTTTCAACAGAAAAGTATCAACTACACTTCAAAAGCAGGTCTGGTGAAGACGCTAGAGGAAGTGCTATTCAAGTTGATGTTGAAAGCTTCAAGTAACAGAAATATTGACTGGATCCGTTCCTCATGCTCGAATGAATCCGAGAAAACGGTACAGCGTACTGGACATGGCATGCACTGGTGATAACGGCTAGATGATGCATGATGTATGGAATTCGCGAAGTTGAAATCTTCAAGCAACTAGCATGTAAGAGAATACCGAACAGATCCGCTCCTAGACTGGGCCGGGCAGAGAGCTTTCTAGCACTATCAATGTAACTTGGTAAGAATGAGATTATTCAAGTTACAATAACATTTCAGAGATGATCCAAAAGAAAGAAACAGCCTTATTCGAAGCGAACATATGAAGCAGCCAGATCCGTTCCATCGCCCGTTGTTCATGCTCGACTGAGCCGGACAAAAAGCTCTTTCCTATCTAGTCAGAGGGAGGAATAACGCGAGATAAATACACTGAACGAGCAGAGGAGAGATGCGACCAGTCCCTCTATGTTCCTCTATGACCTGTGGAGAGATAATGTGATTGAGAGAAGCGAAAGAGCATGGAAAATTGAGAGAGTCTGACAAGCCCGCTATAGGGAAGAACAGTGTGGGAGATAATGGACAACGACTCTCTCGTAATCACATGTTCACTCGCTGTTCATAGAGGGACTTTGTATGAAAAGTACCTCTATGAACAGTGGGAGATAATGGAAAATGCATGGATGTCTGGTTGGTCAGAGAGGCTAGAAAGTGTGTGGGATTAATAGAGTCAGACCTCTCACAATGGAGTGAGCAGTATGCGAGATAATGGATTCAGTCCGAACGGTCTGTCCCCGGTCAGAAGAGATGAGAGAGCGTGCAAAAGAGGAGAAGAACAGTAGAGGAAATCGAAAGATCAGAGGAATATCGAGTAATGCGCAAACCACAACAGCCTACTCTTATTATGCATAAGAGGAAGTTCGAACCGGATGATGGTTCACAGTTTTCGACGTTTGAATTGGGAAAATGCGTCCGCTTTTGACAGAAAGAGAGAATCGGTTGTGAACGGCGAAGTTGGGGATAGGTGACTGCAATGCATAATAAGGAAGTACCTTGGATATACTCACGCTCAGGGATAATAATTGCTCACGGCACTGATAACCGTGGTAGTGATAAGCGACCTTAGCCAACAGCAGAGCCAAATATGATGCCCGCGGGATAGAAATCGTTCAAACAGGAAGAAATATAGTGCAACAACGAGGCTGATAACCATGATAAGCGACCTTCCCGCTAACATCTCAGCTATGCTAATATTAAGTCATTAGCAGTCGAGCCGAAATAAGTCGCCCGCGGGGGTCAAGAGTGAGCCAAATCCGCGCAAAGCTTGCGGGAAAAGGCGCACGCTCAAGGTTAGCCTGAGGCTAAGTGATGGGATGAATTAAGGACGGCTAAAGGAGAGCTCCATCTCGTTAGTCTGCGAGTCTTTCTTACTCTCACAACTGAGTTGTCAGTCCAGAGCTGATGTTGAACTGATCGGTCTTGCGTTAACGCTATCTTTGCAAGAACGAAAAACTTCCGGGATTGTCTAGAGCAGTGGCAGTCAAGGCTAACGGCTAAGTGGAATCTTCGCAATTCAACGCTATCTCGCCAACCAGGCTGGGAAGGATAACATTAGTAGCTAAGTGGATGAGCGCCTAAGCAGATCAGACTAAACTGTGAGGGCTTATTTGTCAGGCTGGAAGCAAGCTTTGAATCAGCATTCAATCAGTTGATTTATCAAGTGCAACGCGAAGTTAGAATCGGTGAGTAAGCAATGAGAATCCAAAACAATCAATAATGAAAATTTACATTGTGAAATCGGAGACTAAAAAGGTGCATGGTTCAAAGCCACAAGCTCATCGGCTCAAAGCGAAACAAGGGCGACAGGGGTTCAATCCCCATTGGCCTTCGACCGGGTTGGATTGACCACATAACGGGGGATAGATTAGAGGGCTAGTTAGCCTTTCGCATAATCTATCTGTCCAATAATCTCACTCTCTCTAATCCACTAGCTCTCTTGCTCTGCCTGGTCGGATAGAGAGCGGAAGAAATTAGGAGGATGGGGCCATTACTTAGCTATCTGCAGTGAAGAAGCGAGGACAGAGAACTGGCTTTGGCCCGATTCGGAGATTATCAATTGATTATTGGATGCAAATTAATGATTTTATTAAAGTCAGATTCGCTAGATAAAACTAAGAAGAGATACATTGGACTTGAAATATTCTATGCTTAACATATTGATCATCTAGAGAACGCGCTCTGCAGAAATGAATATAGTTAAACCACTTCCACTAACTACTGAACACATTAATGTTATTAAAACATGCTTTAAATGCCCAACTTTTAGACTAATGGAACTGCAGTGCAGAAATAATAATAGCTGTAATGCATGAATGCGTTGCATACAAATAGTTCAAACTACAATGATCACAATATCAGAGACATAGCCATGCAACGAAACATTCAGTGCTAGAGAATTCTCAATGTTGTATCTCACACGGATGCGAACGAGCCTCAGTTAGTTGACAGTCAGTCAGTGATTCAAATCGCCGTAATAGGGTTACAATACCAAAATAATGTCTCACGCACAACAATCTATAGACCCAGGAACAAAGAGACATGTACCAATAGAGCCTGTACGAACGAGTCTCAACCAACAGTCAGTCAGTGATTTGTGCTAATTTACAAGCAACGAGTCAAGATGAGCACTCTTGAACTGGGGAGGGACAGAGGTGTTGCTGCTCTCTCTATTTTGCATGCTCTATTGTCCTGTCTGACCGTCTGACTCTCTCATTTCTGCCTGATCTCTAACTTTCTCTGATTCTCTGGACTCTCTCATTTCTGTTTCGTCTCTCACCTTCTCTGACTCTCAGGACTCTCTCACTTTTGCCTGCTCTCTCGTTCACTCTGACTGAATGGAGTTTGAAAAGAGTGAAAATGCACTGATCAATGAGATGAGGGAAGGTCACTGGCGTGGTTTGAGAATGAAGGGAAGGAGATTGAGTGAGAGAATATTACGAAAACAAGCTCAAGTGGGGAGGGGAAACAGCAGGGGAGTGGGCCTGCGCCATGAAAATGATGAATGATAGAGTTCGTCATTAGCCATAGTGAAAAGTCAAAACGTATTCAGATTCGAGCGAGCCACGTTATCGTCGTTCAGAGTTTTGGAACTTGCTAAGACGGGAATTGCATTGAGTTTCAGGCATCGATCAAAAGACTAGAGGTTTGGAAGTGCCTATTTGCGCGAGAAGCAGAGGCTCGAACAAAATAGATCCAAAAAAACGCATGTATTGAACACAGCGTGTCAGAGAGGGGAGATAATCCAATTATCGCGGCGAGCCATTCTCCATGATCGCGCGTCGATGCGCGGTGAAAGAGGGAGAGAAATGAGAGTAGTTTTGAAGTAAAATCTGTGAAGCATACCAAATATCTCACTGATAAGGATAAAATATGCAAATCTGACATGATAAAGCTATCACAATATGAGCTTAGGTGCCCCTCTACGAAATTCAGCATTGAAATTTCATTTTTACATAGTTGCAAGTATTTCTCGGTTACTTTGCTTTTCGTCAACTCCTATTTCTCTCTCCACATAGGCCGTTCATGGAAACCCCCACACCTATAAAACTTTTGGAATGCTCATAAGGTGCCCTACAACGGCGCAAAAAAATATTTTGGAAAATGTCAAGCGTATTCGAGAACCGTGCTTACGCATAAGCATTTCTGCTATTTTCTTGAATACGCTGAACTTTTTCCAAAATATTTTTTTGCGCCGTTCTAGGGCACCTTATGAGCATTCCAAAAGTTTTATAGGTGTGGGGGTTTCCATGAACGGTCTATGAGGAGAGAGAAATAGGAGTTGACGAAAAGCAAAGCAACCGATAAATGCTTGTAACTGTGTAAAAATTGAAATTTCAATGCTGAATTTCGTTGAGGGGCACCTAAGCTCATACTGTGATAGCTTTATCATGTCAGAATTTCATATTTTATCATTATCAGTTCGAAATTTGATATGCTTCACAGATTTTACTTTAAAACTACTCTCATTTCTCTCCCTCTTTCACCGCGCATCGACGCGCGATCATGGAGAATGGCTCGCCGCGATAATTGGATTATCTCCCCTCTCTAACACGCTGTGTTGAATTCTAAGAGACAAAGTGCAACATTTGCATAAAATGTCCACCAAATTAAGGAAATGAACCGCTATTCCCGCCCAGCACTAATTGAAAAGGTCATCCACCTAGCACCCCACTCTTACGATCTCGTCCTCCATCTCTACAGGCGAAAGCGAGAGTTCGAGAGCCTTCTCTTCATTCCGCACACTCTCTCGTCAGTCAGATAGAGATAGTGTGCAGATAGGAGAGAACCAGATTGCAGAGGTGGGAAAGTGAGATCAGTCCCGCGCTCGAGAGCAGGGAAGATAGGCAGATTGGAGGCCGATAAATCCTCACATATTGACGCCCACATTTCGGAACTTATTTATTTTGTAAGTGCATTTTCTCGTAAGGTGCATTCCTACAATGACCCAGCGAAAAGGTTGAGGTAAGTTTCACGCATCCTTCAAAATGAAATGGTCAAACGTGAAACAGTCATCTTCTGTATCTGTCCTGCGAACAAAAAATAATTTTAAGCTCTGCTTTTCTTCTGCGTCTGTTCCTTGATCTCTTACTGCTCCACTAGCTATTTGTCAGAATCCAAACCACTAGGCGACGAAGGGCAACCAAAACTTTAATCACAATTATGTTTCGTTGCTAATGCTAAATATGATTGAAGAAGATTGATCAGTTTGTAGCTCTTTTTTTGGTATAAAAACATGAATTAGTTCAGGAAATCTAACCTCCCTTCTTCTTCTCCTTCTCGACCTTGAGCTTCGCCGGATCCATCGATATTATGACGACCATTTTCAACGTTCTGAAATTATTGTAATTCTAAACACTTTCAAACTGCACCAAATACATCAAGTACAAAATTGTGATCATAAAATCGGTCAAAATACGAATTTAAGACAAAGTGGTACAAAATCTACCTAAAGGAACACCTAGCAGTGAAAGTATTGCAGCTCCAAGACTGGAGCAACGAGTGCAACACAATCACACAACAATGTTAATGGAACTTCACAATGCTGCCCCGGGAGTAGCTGAATTACGGGATGCACATAGTGCATTGTGAAGGGAGTGTCAAAACAACATAATCACTGGAACTTGCAAAATTACGGCTACAGAGCAGAAGCACTTATTCTATGATTCACGAGGCTCCTAACAATTGAGAATCAGACAATGAATATGAGAAAGTGCTGAAACACTGCCCTCAACGAAAACAAGCAATCACATTTGCACAATAGTTATTACGGGAATTCGCAACATTGTCTCTACATGAAGCAGCACGTATGCTGTACACCATCAAAGTGGGAATTCTTCCCAACTTGACTCCCGCCTCTCCCTCCAGCATCACTCCCCCCCCAGGATGAGAACAGCCTAACCGACTCTCCATCTCTGTCTCTCCATTTCCCCTGCTCTCTCCCCTTCTCTACTCAAGGAGAGAACAGCAAGAGAGCACGGGAACTGGAGAGAGCGCAGACAGCGATACAAAGTGAACTCCGAAAGCGAAAACGGGGTCGGCCAATCCGTGGATGGTGGAACTCGATCCTTGCTAGTGCTCTCCTCTTTTTACATGCTCTCTTGCTCTGTATGACCGATTACTAGGGTTCCGCAAGTGACACGTTTCCTTTTGGAGACGCGAAAGGAGACATTGTCTCCCTCATTCACGTCTCTCTCGGAGACGCCTCCCGGTCCGATGAGGAAGGGAAACGTCTCCGATCACGTCTCCTTTTCCATTGTTCTCTTTAGGTTGTGATTAGTGGTTGAAACTCAACGCATTTCCCCTTTGAACTATCACTCTCCTCTCGACCGATCGCAATGGTTGGAGAGGGGAGAATGGGGGAGGCGTCTCTCGCCTCTCTCGAACAAGAAAGGAGACCTCGACTAATCTCATATGGAAATGAGGGAGACGTGTCACGTCTCCGAATAAAATTGGAGACCTCACTCTTTCCTTTGTCTGAGGTCTCCTCGAGTGAGTCATTTGCGGAACCCTACCGATTACAAAGTTCGGGGATTGAAGATACGGCTCAAAGAAAGGCTGGAACTCGCTATCCGCTTTGGAAGGACGAGAGAGTATGGGAAATGGAGAGAGCGTTGAGCTGCTATGCAGTACTTTTTCTCCACTAATGCCCGCAAGCCAGCTGAGAGCCGAGATTTCTCGATCGGGAAATTCGGAGATGAGGTGCCAGATACGCAGTTCACTAGGCGGAAAATGGGATTATAAATTCTCCTAAATTCTCGAGAAGCTGAAACTGTGGCTTCATTATTGTCCGCAGAGGCTGTGATGGAAAATTTTTTTTGATTTACTCTGAAGCATTTATATAGTTTTTTTTTGTCTCACAGTGAATGAAGATTCATCGGCAAACAGAATTGTTACAGGGTTAGATTGGACTAGTGAAGCTCAAGTCACCCAATCACAGAATGCCGGTGGAAAAGATAGCATGGCTCCGAGATGACAGGAAACCTTCATCCAAATTCACTGAGCCGTTCGATAAAAACTAATTCGCCAGTTTCAATATCAACATACGTTTCAACAACTGCTCTGTTGAGAATTTCGATGCGAACGCTGGTCTCAACAACTGCTGTATTGAAAATTTCGATATGAACGCTGGTCTCAACAACTGCTGTATTGAAAATTTCGATATGAACGCTGGTCTCAACAACTGCAGTATTGAAAATTTCGATATGAACGCTTTTCTCAACAACTGATGTATTGAAATTTTCGATATGAACGCTTTTCTCAACAACTGTTGTATTGAAATTTTCGATATGAACGCTGGTCTCAACAACTGATGTATTGAAAATTTCGATATGAACGCTTTTCTCAACAACCAACAACTGCTGTATTAAAAATTTCGATATGAACGCTTTTCTCAACAACTGATGTATTGAAATTTTCGATATGAACGCTGGTCTCAACAACTGCTGCATTGAAAATTTCGATATGAACGCTTTTCTCAACAACTGCTGTATTGAAAATTTCGATATGAACGCTAGTCTCAACAACTGATGTATTGAAATTTTCGATATGAACGCTGGTCTCAACAACTGCTGTATTGAAATTTTCGATATGAACGCTGGTCTCAACAACTGCAGTATTGAAAATTTCGATATGAACGCTGGTCTCAACAACTGCAGTATTGAAAATTTCGATATGAACGCTGGTCTCAACAACTGCAGTATTGAAAATTTCGATATGAACGCTGGTCACTACAACTGCTGTATTGAAAATTTCGATATGAACGCTGGTCTCAACAACTGCTGTATTGAA
>LS512994.1:186729-197519 GCA_900490845.1 Pristionchus japonicus | reverse complement strand
AAATTTCGATATGATCGCTGGTCTCAACTAACTCTGCTGATCAGATTTAGTGTCAATACACGTCACAACAACAATTGTCGGAAAATTTCAATATGAATACTGGTTTCATCAACTAATGCACTAAAATTTCAATGTGACACTGGCCTCAACAACATTTGCGAACAGAGTTCACCTCAGGCCGGGATGAGAGCGAGATCTCTCTCCCTCTCAATCAGCTGATTTCCCTCTCATCCCCCTCTTCCACTTTACACTTGACTCGCGGGCTGTAAACAGTGCACTAAAATATTGGTTAACATTTTATTCTGACATGAGGTATAAAAAATGCGGGGTTGGAAACGAGAAAACACTACTACACTTTTCACTTGTTCTCCTTTTCTCACAAATTGGCAGATTGGCTCTTTCAATTTCTGTCCATTCCAGATCAGAGCTGGGCGATAATTTTACGGTCTCTCACTTTTCCATGCTCTCTCACACTGTCTGACTGGCGAGAGAGCGTTGTGAGAGACCGTAAAATGTTTGCCCAACTATGTTCCAGATGCCGGTTGAGACGTTGATCAATCGATGGGAGCTGACAGATCTACATGGTCGATTCCCGAAGAGATCGCCACTGTTTCACCTCTCGGGCATGTTGTGGTGCGTCTTTCGCCTGATTCTCAAAATATGTGAGAGTTAGCAGGGAAACAACAGCTGACAGGAGGCGTAGAGAGTGAAAGTGTCTCGCAGGTTGCTAGTCGCTTCGCGCTTCATTACTCTCACAACTTTCGAAAACGCAATCTTTAGCAACATTCTGCAGGAATTTCGTCGCCAACATTCGCTCGAATGGCGACCTCCTCATCTCATTGGTGCACCACCTCACCACTGACGCTGATACTACATATTGGAGTCGTGATGTGAGATGTGTGCTGGTGCTCACGGGAGAATCAGGGAGTGAATGGAAACTGCGGAGGGTTAGTTTTTTCTTAGTTCTGGGAAGGACTGCAATCGCTTTTTCAGTACTTCCATGTAAGAAGCGGTCGGGCTTCTCATACGTGCTTCAAGGTGCCGAGCCACCTGCTTACCCGAGTGAGAATATTAAAACCAAAATGTATTTAATTCAATTTTGCATGCCAATCAGTTCGTCAGAGACGGCACACTACAGGCCACATTTTTCCTAGTCGTGGAGAGAAAGTTCGAAACGAAGTACGTTGATCTTTTGTCAGTTGCGAATGCGAACTTTGCTTATGCTCTGTTTTGTTTGCACTTCGTTTTTTAATCGCATATAAATAAATAATTATATTAGTATTCAGGAAACCTCCTCCTCTCGACTTCTCCACTCCCGATCGCAAGACGGATGTTGTTCTCGTCGTTGAGGGAAAGAGGCTGCATGTTTCAAAGAATGCGAGTGCAACTGATTCGATTTTCGACGAGCTAGGATGTAATTTTTACGATAATCGTCTCTTATTGTTCTTTTAGTACCTCGCAGCCTACTCTCCCGTCTTCGAAGCAATGTTCTTTGGGCGTTTTGAGGAAGTGAATAGAACAGAAGTTACGCTCGGAGATGTGAAGCATTCGGTGAGAGTCAGGGTAAAACACTTTCTAGAGGCACAGGTCGGCCAGGTACATCAGAGCCTACTCTTGATAAATGTGTTAAAAGCCAAATCCAATTCTGGATCGGCTTATTATGTATGTATTCAGTAATATTTATAGAACCGACCCATTCAACAAATTTAAGCATATTGCAGGACTTTGTCGATCTACTACGATGATCCACCCTCCGCACATGCTGGTTAATGGTTGGTTCGCGTCGATTTTAGACAGAAATAAATAAATATATTCAGCCCAAAACATGTTGCACATACTCACGCTCGCACACAAATTTGCAGTAAAAGTTGAACAACCTTGATAAAAGTGAAGTTTACAAGAAACAGCCATTATATGCTTGCAGTATGCTACCGATCATGCCGAACAAGTTCTTCTCCACGGTTGCTTGGAGAAGAATCTCTCGGAGAAGTTGTGGTTTGCAGATCGATTTCGACTAGCTTTTCTTCGAGTGAGTTGAACTAAAAGGCACAGCATCAGTTCGATTTAGGCGATCACATACTTATTTTCGAACTGTGCAGTTCTAAAATCAACTCCTGTAGGCTAATCAGAATACAAAGACAGATTAAAATGTCCACGTTGCAGTTTTTGAAAGATTTCTTTCATGACGTCTGCCTGTCCGACTGCAATATTCACTCGTTGACTGCTCTCAAGGTAGTTTATCTTGCTAATTAGATCAACTGAATTGTTGATACGTTTTTACCCTGAGAGTGCGCCATTTTCGAAGGTTTCTAAACTCCCTGCAAACCGTGCAAATACCGACAACCATTTACAGGACTCTCCCTACTACCCAGCCTACTCGGACACGCTCAAAGCAGCCATCTGTGATCGAGCCCTGGAGCATTGCGTCAACAACTCTCCTGATCTTACCGCAGATAGAGCACCCCCGTAGAGCATCTGGGAGGATAAATGGGGAGAAGAACTGTTGTAGCGCGGCATCCTAATATCCCGCGCATTTTATTCGATTTATTTGATTGGTGTACCTGATGCTAATAAAAAATGTATTTTGATTCGAGATAGAGATATCAAATATTTGCTTCAACCTTTAGTTATAAAAAAAGGTTGGCAAAACGGTTGAATGCACATTCACTCGTCATTCTAATGAATTTCTTATTGTTCTCCGAATCCGTCACATGATGTTTCCACTTACACAACCTTTATCATTCAACCAATAAATACTGCGGGTCGATAAATTACAATCAACATGTGAAAGGACGACTACAATAAGATTACACCAGGAGGATTAATCACCTATTACAGGAAACAAGGCTACCGTAACCGAAAATCAGGGCCTACTATTGAATGGAAGGGACAGAATATTATCGAAAACCATCGGAAACCTATGGGAAAGGGGCGAGGCTGCCGTACCCTACAGAACATCGAAGGAGGAAAAGTCAGTTATCGATCGGGAAAGGGGGCGGAGCTAGCCTACTGTAGCTTGGCGTGGAACTCGCGCAGCAGCTCGCCCATCTCCGCGTAGTCCGCGATCTTCACAGCCTCGTCCAGCGAGCACCACTGCAAATGAGGAGACGATTGTAAAAAGGATAGAGGTGATCTTTGATCTTTGATCTTCTAAGTTTGAATTTGTTAATTCAAATTGTAGTTCATTATTTAGAGCAGCGGAGAGCACAGCACTATCATTTATCCTATTCTTCTGCATATGGCACTTCGGTGCAACCCATACACTGCTGCACTAAATCAAGACTGGCTCAACGAGAAAATTAATCTTCGATCTTTGATCTCCTGACCTTCCAGTTTTGGTGCTCGTGACTCAGCTGCGTGAGGCCGTCCGGGTTGAGCAGCTGCGCCGCCCAGTACTTCACCTGTTATTTATTATTATTAATTAGCTTAATTAAATTAGATTTAAATCAATATTGAGGAGTGATGTTAGAGAATGTCCACGGAAGGTGTATCGACAAAATACTCCTCATCAGTCCTCTATAGCACCGCTGCAACCAGAAAGTTCATAGTTTTTTTGTGTGCCATCGGTTCCCACATCGCATCGATTCAACTTCCCAATTTCGATGCTATAGCATCCTGGTGCAACTTCAAAGACGTGAGTTAGTTGCTTCACTAATATGTCTAACACTGTCTAAATCCAACACAATCACGCTATCATCCGGCTCTACAGCCCCGAAGCTACAGGAACCTTCCATCAGATAAATAAACATATTTTAAAATAATAATAGTAATACTAACCGTCTTGGGCTTGCCCTTGACCTCGTAGCAGAGTGTCTTGTGCACGTCCTCGCGGATCGACAGTTGGTCCTTCTGGAATGAGCCGGGATTTAGATAGGACCGGATCCGGGATTTAGGACAGGCAGAACCGGGAAATAGAAGAGAACTGTGAAACACTACCGGGCAGCAAACCGGATCTTGGAGCCAGATTATTCTTAGCTACAACGAGGCGTATTAAAGAGACGAATCCCGACAGTTTGTTCATCCAAAAAGAAAAGATGCATTGATTTCACGAAGTGAAATATTCGTTTCACACGATTGTCATAGGAGAGCGGCGAGAAGCAATCGCTAATCCTGTGTAGACCGACTATTCAAAAACAATCAAAAATGATCACGGGGTAATTGTTCCCGATCATGCTACTCGTACTGCTACATACCCACGACCGGAGCTCTCAGAACCGGTAAATGCTCGCGACCAGAATCTCCCAATGCCGTCAAATAGACTCACATCGATGTTCGCCTCTCTAAGCGTTTTCTTTCTAGAGAGGTAACCTACGACCGGGAACTTTATTCTTGCTAGAGCCGGGAATCGGTCAAGACCGGGATTTTCCCACAGAGCCGGGAACTTCTCAAAGCCGTCAAATAGACCCACATCGATGTTCGCCTCCTCCTTCGTCTCGCGCAGTGCCGCCGTCCACTCGTCCTCTCCCGGATCGACGTGGCCTGCAGCTTACGGTATTGGTACGGTAGATAAGAAGAAATCGATAGATATCGCACAGCGTTTCGGAATGCACTGTTCGCGGACATTTGGATTTGAATCCAGTTATTGATGCGCAGACTGGCGGGAAGTTTGAAAATGGCGAGGCTTTGCAAAACACGTTGGTTGTGACGGGGATCGAACCAACGATCTTGTGAGCGAAAGTCAGTCATCTTCCCGACTGAGCTACGCACGAGTTGAAGACAGCTGCCAAAGCTCGCTTCTTATACCCACTTTTCCTCCTCAATGTCCCCTTGTGAAACGCTGTGTATCGCAACCATTACGGTAAAAGTACGGTACCTGAGATATTTTTAAGAACAATGTTCTCACTAATTATTTATAGCAATGGTATGACAACAGCCTAACAAGCAGAAACCGAGAAGATAGCTCGGCAGTAGTGGATCTACGATCTTTGAAGCACAACAGTAATTTGTAGAGGCCAACTTTTTTTTTAGCGATTCACCATTCAACTAGTCAATCGAGAATAATTTTCATCTAACAAAGAAGAAATCTAGAAATCGATCTACGCCCATTAAAACACAAGTGTGATTGGTAGAGATAACATCACTTCCAAAATTTACTGCTCACCTGCTCAATCAGATTTTTTTTTTAAATCGGTCAGATCACTTGGAGAAATCGAAAAACGGCATGTCTGTCACTGACATACGACGGGTGAAGCACAACAATGACTGCTAGAGATCAAGAAAAGACCACAACTGGCATTGCTTCCGCAATAACACATCCAACGGTTTCTTTTGGCAATACCAACTGTTATGAAATCGGCGTGACAAGTGACGGGCATGTTTTATGCCCGTCACTTGGCAAAAAGGTCTCTCGCCGCCAGCCCTGGACAGGTATGCCCTTCCGTATTCATCTCCAGAAACTGCCTCCTTACCCTTGGGTGGCGTCCAGTGGTGCGACGAGTGGCCATTTCGCACAAGTTAGGTTGAAGTTAGGTTGGGCACGCCATGATTGCCGACTATACCTGGTGCCTCCCAATAGTATTGGACACCTATGACCTTACCCTTGGGCGGCGTCCAGTGGTGCGGCGGGTAGGAGGCCTGCAATTGGAAGTTGTTAATTTGCATCAATTGCCAAAATCAAATCAACACTTGTGGTAGCCCTAGAGCAGATTCTAGTTTCAACACGATGTATTGGTGTTTCAAGGATGTGTTATATCTTAACGAATTCAGACATGAACGATTTTCGTGCGTCACGATAGTTTAAACAATCCAATAACAGCATTAGCTGCCCACACCACACTTCTACATCCAGGAGTCTCTTCATCTACAGTACTGCAGTTACCGTAGCTCTATCTTATCGATTTCCTACTACCGTATCCCCATCTCTTCTACCATACCTACCGCAGGAGGAACTCGATAATGAGCCTCACCTACCGTAACTCTATCTTATTGATTTATTCCTACAGTACTATCAACTACCGTGATCCTACCGTACCTACAGCAGGAGGAACTCGATGATGAGCCTCACCTACTGTAACTCTATCCTATTGATTTATTCCTACAGTACTATCAACTACCGTGATCCTACCGTACCTACAGCAGGAGGAACTCGATGGCAAGCCTCGGCTACCGTAACTCTATCTTATCGATTACTTCCTACCGTACCCCTACCGTACCTGCAGCAAGAGGAACTCGATGGCGGGCGAGCGGCGGAACACGACGAGGCCGGCGGCGCGCACGGGAGACGTCATCTGGGAGTACGGTAGGATTACGGTAGGTAGCATCGATCAATTTAACGATCACAGAGAGATCAACACTAAGCTTCGATTACGACAAGTCGCAGGCAAATTATGACGTGAGATTTTCCGATGATGGGCGAGGATATACTGCATAAGCATTCTCGTCCTCTCTAAATGCGCCATTAGGAACATCTAATCACCAACGACCCAGGATGAACAATTTGGTGATTTGTAGTATAACTTGAAACGATCGAGAAATCAATGCAACTTCTAAATAAACGCCTACCTCGAAGCCTCACGCGACCAGGTACAATATCGGATGTTCAACCGATTTATTTCAAACAACAAAGACACTGAGTATCAATTCTTTATCAGATCAGCATTACATTGTTTTCAATAACAAACTTCCACAACAAACAACAATAACAAACGTATCTACAACATTATGCACAGAAAAACTAGCGAAATCGATATTCATCAATCAATCTACCGTACTCCTCATCACACGATACCGTAATCTCACTTCACGACGACCAGCGTGTGGTCGGGGCCGATCGATATCTGCTTGACGTCTTCCTGAACGGAATGCTACGGTAACTCTGAATCAGGGGAGAGGCGAGAAATTAAAAAATTCAAACCTGGAAGAAGAGTGGGAAGGGGAAGAGTTGGTCGCGCGTGTGGCCCAGACCGAGCAGACCGTATCTGCGATGAGAAAAGATTAAAGATCAAAGATCAGACATCAAAAATCAATCGGCACAGTCTCAGAATCAAACACCTCCCCTGGGACCTGCACCTTTCATGATGCACCCATTACTCTTTGCCCTCGCACAACGTTATCATTTTAGTAATCGCTTACCTCCTTGGCTTTCAATAAAGAATCATTCTTACATGTTAGATATTTTGCAAATGATCAGACTACAGACTACAAATTCCAATTACCAAACACCTCACCTGTTCTGTCCCCACACGAACACATTTTCCTCTCCTACAGACTGCAATCGCCAAACTCCAGAGATCAAAGATCAAAACAAACTCAAAGATCAAACCTGTTCTGTCCCCACACGAAGACGTTGCCCTCGTCGTTGACGGCGGCGCACGCGACGTTGCCCGCGTGCACTCGATGGACCTGAACGGAGAAGTTAGTGATTGATCCCTGATTCCTGATCTTTGATCTTTCGAATCCATTTCAATATCAGGGACGTGTACGCGCTAGTGACAAAGGAGAAACTAGTGACTGATCTTTGCTCTTTGTCGCTCATATTCACAGTAATTTTGTCAGAAAATTTTCACAACCACTTTTCGCCATCCATCAATATCCGCATCCTAGATGCACCGTAACCCCATCAAACAATGTCTGCAGGAGGCACTCTGGGCACGATAATCCACATTCTACCGTATCCTACCGAATCCACCATATACTGTAGTCCTATTCGGATCTACCGTACCTTCACTCCATAGAACAGGGTGGCCGGGAGTACAGTGGGATGGCGCAGCCGGACACTACCGTACCCGCATCTACCTCCATGTCTACCGTAACTCCTTCCCCAATTACAGTACCCAACCGTACCTTGACTCCATCGAACAGCGTCGCCGGGAGTACGGTAGGATGGCGCAGCCGCACGCTGTCCGGCCCGAACCCGAGCACGCCCACGCCCCATGAGAAGACCGCGCCGTCTGGAAAGATCGGGTTACGGTATGGATACGGTAGACATGGAGTACTGTAGGGTTACGGTATCCCACAATTTCTGATTGAAACGCACTAAAAAACGCCCACGCCCCACGAGAAGACGGCGCCGTCTGGAAAGAGCGGGTTACGGTATGGATACTGTAATAATCGATGCGAGACGAAGAGACACAAGTAATCAGAATGACGTATTGATATCATGCAAACAAACGACGAGAAGACCGCACCATCTTGTATTCGGGGTTACGGTTTCAGACGCAATCTGGAGGTTGGAAATGTCTCTGAATATATCAGAAAATTTGCCTCATCACAGCCGATTATGCCACCTGGTGAGCCTGAATGTGCCTCCTCCATAATCGAGTTATCCTTGCTATAGGTTAGACTTTCTTTCTCTCACAAATGAGCATCTACAACATTGTTCCTACGAGTTCATCTCAACTATGTCATCGCAACGAAACATCAATTCTGTAGGAATTCCTACTTCGGTTTAACTCACTTGTGAATTGTTCTATACAACGCTCGTACTACCGCACGCTCATACCGTACTAAGTCGTCAACTACCGTAACCCCATACCGTACCCTGCGTGGCCGCGACGCACGTCATCGCCATACCTTCATCTACCTTCGTTCAATGCTACCGTACCCATCCCCTTACCGTACCCCCTCTCACCCCTTACCGTAACCATCTACCGTAATCTACCGTATCCTGCGTGGCCGCGTCACACGTCTTTATAACTACCGTACCTATCGATACCGTAGACTACCGTATCCGATTTTCCCCTACCGTAATCAATAACCGCACCCTGCGTCGCAGCCATACGCGGGCAGGAGTTGTTGTCAGCATTTAGAATCGGGTGGGTATCAGATGAGATTGGGCAAAAAACGGGTGGGCTATTACAGCTTTCAAGGTAAAAATCAGCAAAATCGGGTGGGGTTTGGACTCAAAATCGGGTGGGTATTGCTTCTAGCAACAATGATGCGCACGTATGGTCGCAGCCGTGGCAGCTAGCTTCGTTGCTACCGTATCCCCCTACTATTACCAACTACCGTAACCCCATACCATAATCAAATACCGTAATCAACTATCGTAATCAATCTACCGTACCCTGCGTGGCCGCGACGCACGTCGTCGCTGTCGCTGCAGCATCGACGACCGTCTTGTCGTAGAAGGCGGCGGAGGAGAGAGCGCGAGAGGAGAGCAGCTGGAGAGTACGGTATCGATTAGGGAATACGGTATATTGATCAGAGAATACGGTATATTGATTAGAGAATACGGTATATTGATTATTGCATTGAACTTCGCATTGCATTGACCCTTTTACACTCGTTTAAGATCGAATCATACAGCCAGAATCTAGCCGGAGCATGTTTGAAATAATGTATTAAAAACAACACAGATCGATCACAATGGAGGAGGAGAGCGCGCGAGAGGAGAGCAGCTGGAGAGTACGGTATATTAAAGAATTATCGATTATTTATCATTGTCTATGAGTTGAAGGATCACTCATTGCGTTGAAGCTCCAACACTTGAATTAGAGCTAAACACATAGCTAGAATCTAGCAGGAACTTGTTAGAAAATGATTTATTAAAAACAACGCAGATCGATCATAATGGAGAGGAGAGCGCGCGAGAGGAGAGCAGCTGCAGAGATTACGGTATCGATTGGAGAATACCATATAGGATAATTGACTTTTTTTCAAGAAAGGAATCAACTTCGTATTGTATTGGAACTCCTGCTCTCGTTTTCGAGCTACCCATGCAGTCGGAATCTAGCAGGAGCTTGTTAGAGCATGATTTGTAAAAACAACACAGATCGATTATAATGGAAGTCAGTGCGCGTGAAGAGAGCAGTTGGAGAGTACGGTATATTGATTAGAGAATACGGTATTGACTATTGATTATTATTAGCACAAGAAAGAGCCTCAAATTGCATTGAACTCCTGCTCTCGTTTTCGAGCTACCCATGCAGCCGGAATCTAGCAGGAGCTTGTTTGAAAATATATTATTAAAACCAACGCAGAAATGGAGGAGAGCGCGCGAGAGGAGAGTTGTTGAGGAGTATGATAGTGATTAGTAATGATGTTTTGAGAAAGTATTGGACTTCACATTGCATTGCGACTTCCACACTCGGCTATGATCTATCCACGGAGCCGGAATCTAGGAGGAACTGATAACATGATTTTTTGCATGAATTCGAGCAATACCTATCGAATCGAATCTTCCGCGTGGAAATAGGACGATCTCGTGCAACCGGCATCTCCCTGGCGTCACCAGTCTACTTCATGCTACACGGCTTGCACTAATCAAACCCTTTCATTTTTTGTCCATCACTTTTTTTTTCTAGAGATATCAAGCTACATCGACTGTTTCGAATCTTTCTCATCCCTATACTGCTGGCCTGCGCAACCTGAATAACTCAGGATTTTTCGCACAAGGAATATTAATTGTATTTTTCAATTAACTGACAGAAGACCATTAATCCCGCGTGTTCATCTAGTCCAAATGAGAACTATGTAACTTGAACATTGCTTGAAAGGCCTTACTGATGTCGGTTACTATTGTCTCAAAACTACGCTTCTCAACCAAAATATAGCAGATGCAACCACTATTTCACTGGCAATGATCTAACGAATTTTCGACACTTTCATACTAATGCAGATCCAAATGCGAGCCTAATCGCAAGGACAAGAGATTGCCGATCAGACTTGTCTGATACATTTAGATCAGATACTACGTTTTTCCCCTTCTGACATAAATCTCTATACACGGGTCGGGTCGAAATCGCGCCCCTTTGAGCTAGGACCTTGATTCGCTCAGTGAACAATACTTTTTCGACGCTGATCACAACGCGCTTTTGAACTAGTCGATATCTTCATTTTGAGCGGATTTA
>LS512994.1:153938-184756 GCA_900490845.1 Pristionchus japonicus | reverse complement strand
CTTTTATTTCGTGAAACATATTTGATCCTTTTCTCCGGTTTCCGGAATCAATAAAACCTTCGGAAATCCCTTGGGCTGAAAACATGTTTGAATAGTAGCTTGATTTGCGAGCAAATAAAATGGAATAGTACATTTAGACCAGCTACTATTTTGACGGCGATAAAACCTTCGGAAATTATCAAGAACTGGTCTAAATGCGTCCCTTGCACAGAGAAACATAAAAAGACACATTCGAAACTAGATTGCGCATTTAGACCAGTTCTTGATAATTTCCGAAGGTTTTATCGCCGTCAAAATAGTAGCTGGTCTAAATGTACTATTCCATTTTATTTGCTCGCAAATCAAGCTACTATTCAAACATGTTTTCAGCCCAAGGGATTAAATATCAAAGACCAAGGACCAAAGTTCAAATACCAATCCCCTCACCTGTATCTCATCCGCATGTTCCTCGCCCGCTTGTCCATACTCGTTCTGGCCCCATACGAAGAGCTGAAATGGTATTTTTTTCTTGAATTATTCCTTGACATATTGCCAGCAATCAACTTTAGGATAGCATAGCGAATGTGCGAAGCCTAAATAAGCTGTATGTACGAATTTTCTGAATGAATGCCTACAAGAACTCGTTCTGGCCCCTCACGAAGAGCTGAAATGAGAAATCAGAGATCAGAGATCAATGATCAAATCTCGAACGTTTTCCACGCAGCTACGTCAGCAACATCGCTATCAGACGAGAGCGACTGCCTATAGTAAACCCGCAAAGCCCAAATTTAAGGTTTTCTACCCGGACCCCCGTACTCGTTCTGGTCCCACACGAAGAGCTGGAACAAGAGATGAGAGATTAAAAATTAGATTTTCCCATTTCTATCATCTACTGCATTAGATACTAGTAATCAAGAGTTTGTTGTAGGATAACAAACACGAAAAACCTAAACCTAACGGGGACTTTACCCGGTCTCCCGTACTCGTTCTATCCCCACACGAAGAGCTGGAACGGATCATAAAGTATTTTCGTTTCAAACTATTTCCCCTGGATATTCGTCGAGTTTGGGGGTGATTTGTCAAAAGCGTGACTTTACCCACTTTCTACTTTTCGACGCAGATCAGACAGGCAGTTGTGCAACGTGTTCCCTTTACAAATTAGATACCAATGCAAAGATCGTTTAGTTGGTTTGTGTGTCCGCTACATCGTGATATCCGCAGAGCACGAGTTCAGTGGGAGCTATAGAATGCGTGAAGAATGGCTAAAACACACAGATCCCACTCTCTCCCACAGCGTTTCTCTTTTTCCGACTATTTCCACCGAATAATTATTGATGATCGAGTTCACGTTGTGATAACTGACGCGCGCAGCACAAACCACACGAATAATTTTTCTCATAGACTCTCAAGAGCATACAAACAACAAGCAACATCAGCAAGAGCCAAAGTCCAAGTATTGCAGAGATCAAAGACCACTCCACTCACCCGCCCACTCTCTCCCACCGCCATCAGTGTATCTGTGCTGCCGGAGACGGACAGCAGACGCTCGCCCTGCGTGTCGCCTGCGATTATTAATTAGTATTAATTAATTAATTAATAAAATGAAAGCGGTACAGAAGGATCCACGAGAAAAAAATGATCGCCAGGGTGTTTCTAGCATAATGGTTTGTACGAATCTATTTACTATTGTCACGGGTTATTTCGTCGAGGAAATTTCATACTAAAGAAAAAAACTAATGTGGCCCGGCTCTTATGTGCACCAAGATCTGTACAAGTCTATCCCCCCGTAATCGAGATGCAATTCTTCCTCGAGTTCGCCGAAAATCTGATAATTTCGCCCCTGTTCTTTCCTGCACCAGTGACTGTACAAGTTCAGTACAACACTGGCTATTGCAATCATCGATCGTAGCTGAATGTATCAAAAAACGATCAAAAGATTAAAATAAACTAACCCACAACGTCCCCCCACCTAGTCTCTAACCCGGCACTCCTAGCACACATCCCTGCACTCACCAACAACCTCCCTCGCCTCCGTCTGTATGCCCTGTCTCTCACTACTCTCTCCGCTAGTCTCTAACCCGGCACTCCTAGCACACATCCCTGCACTCACCAACAATCTCCCTCGCCTCCGTTTGAATTCCCTGCCTCTCATTACCCAGTCCTTAGTCTCTAACCCGGCGCTCCTAGCACACAGTCCTGCACTCACCCACAAGCTCCCTCGCTTCCGTCTGAATACCCTGCCTCTCGTTGGCGCACTGCCCGTCCTCGTTGAGACCGAAGGCGAAGAGCTGAAGTGAATTATTGCATTTAACATTCACAAGTAGGGTTAGAGTAAAAGCATGAAGAAGTAATCACAAATAGTGTCAGTGCTAGGTTGTTCCTTGTCCCAAGTTTAGTTGAACACCCGGAGCAGAACGTGTGAGTTAATAGATTCCGCGCGGTAAGTGAAAAATCAATAAACAAAATAGCGCACTCCCGTCCTCGTTGAGGCCGAAGGCGAAGAGCTGAGAAAATATTTGAATTTAAAAATTAGACTAGCGTATTCCTTGAACCACGGTTTATTGAAATCCCGTCTCTATCGTGAGTGAATGATTCCATTAGCCGAGCGAAGTAAAACAAGAATAAATGTTTTCCGAATTATTTCTTGCACCACTGATATAGAGCCTGAGCGCGTAGCTGTGCAACAAAAATGCTTCGTCACGCAACGCAGAATGAAAAAAAGAAGTCCCGGTGTATTCAACCACCAACAAGTGTAGATAGTGAACATTCATTTGTGCAATCCCAATAGGATTCAGGACGAAGGCATAAATAAAATCTAAATTCCGGGCCACGGTTATGGGTAAGATTTCTGGCACCACAAGTGGCATAAAATGATGTACAAACTAAAACAAGCAATATCTTCCTTCCTTACGTTGCTACGATAAAAAGCATCCCTCCCCAATTTTTCGATAGAGCCAGTGATCATGAGTTGAAGCGATTATCTACAGTAATCCTACAGTACCCCTCGCTACCGTACCTTTCCATCCTCTGTCAGGACGAAGCTCGTATCGAGTGCTGCGTGCGCCCACTCTTGTCTCAATCGATACCGTACCTTTTATCTACCGTATCCCCTCGTTGCGTGGCAATTTCATATACAGTACCCCCTCTCTACCGTACCTTTCCATCCTCCGTCAAGACGAAGCTCGTATCGAGTGCTGCGTGCACCTTCACTGGCCGGGATGAAGTGGGCAGGGCGACGGGCGGGAGGAGCTGATCTTCTCCTGACTGGAGTGGGGAGGATTACTGTAACTGATGCTGTATTTAATGAATGATTGACAGCTGTCAAGGAAGCCAATTGAAGTATTATAAAATTCTAAAATTGACACGATTTTTCCAGTTTCACAATTTTTAGTTCTCCAGACGTAGCATAATCATTCAATGAATAATCGTTTCAGTAACCATGCGTTCAATAACCAAACCAGGACCTGTACATTTCTCGTCTCACGAAAACCATATCTCTAGCAGTTTCGCAGTAAATCAATCACTCCGTGATATCATTATAAAAAAATCAATAATCAGAAACCAAGCTACCGTACCGCGACTACTGTCTCCGCCGTCGTTGCGGGATCCTGGCCGCACTGGCCGTGCACGTTGCAGCCGAACGCGTAAACCTGAATCAATTATTGATTTATCGCTACCTTAATCACTCCCTTATCGTTTTTTCGCTACCATAATTGCCCAAAATTGATTTATCGATATCGTTTCCAAATACCGCACCTTATCATCGACGATTACTAGCGAGTGCGCGCGTCCCGACGCGATGTCGACCACCTTACCGTCGGGGAGGCCTGCAGGAGTATTGATTGATATCTAGGATTAGAGCCATCAACAAATCATAAATTGAATGCAATACGTCAATGAACATTCGAAATACAGAAATGTCCGATTTTTTTGCAATGTTCGAATCACTGTTTCACCATTGAATCAAGAGTAACGGATTCAGCGAGTTGATGATATTGATTTCATTCCTATGAGGAAATATTTATTGGAAACATCCAAAAAGCTATGAAACATCGATTGATCGATTACCGCAATCACCAAATACC
The DNA here is from genome assembly GCA_900490845.1 of Pristionchus japonicus. Lineage (NCBI taxonomy): Eukaryota > Metazoa > Nematoda > Chromadorea > Rhabditida > Neodiplogasteridae > Pristionchus > Pristionchus japonicus. The sequence goes on along the minus strand of LS512994.1, from coordinate 180,692 downwards.
GTAACCCACCACCAATCCTTCTTCCCGAGATGTAGTACTCCTCGGCACCACCCTTATCGATCAGACGACCGGCCACTTGTAGTCTGCAATGATTGGATAATTATGATCAGATCTTCCTCCCTGATTCTCATGTTTTTAGCAGCATTTTATTCCAAGAGATTTGGAAGTTTTATCTCTGTTCCACGATTGATTTATTTCGACCGCCTGCAAAATCTTGGCAATTTCTTCTCATCGCATGCTCCTACAATCGTAAAAATCTCTATTTGCTCGCGATCACGTTGCAGTGCGGTCGAAAACAGATAACATCAAAACAAGGGGTGTTATTTTCGATTTTCGACATTGATGACTAGTTGTTTTTCTAATCAATCAAATTCCAACACTTTTTTCTCTATCAGCACAAAGATGAAAGGAAGAATGCGATTTACCGATTGTTCAGCCCTGACCCGTAGACCTTGTTGCGCGAGGCGAATAGGGAGAAGCCGAAGCCAGATGAGACCTTGATTATTAATTAGTTAAATAATTAATGAAAATATTGAAATACCTTCTTGATCTCGCGCAGATTGCAGTAGGAGATGCGCAGGGGCTTGTGCGTTTCACTGCAAGAATAGGGGAAGATGAGAGGGCGTGAGTGATAACACTGTTTCAGACGTGGCAACAAATTCACAATAGTGAACATATATTGACAATTTGTGAGCGTGAGCATTCGCCAAGGTACTGAATCTTGGATCTAGGAAACGAAATGAGGAAAAATCATCAAAACTCACCGTGAAGTGACCTTCTGGTCCTGGACGACGAGTGCGGGGATGGACAAAGCTCCTGAAAGATAACTTATATTGTTTAGTATATTAATAATATGAGTTTATATCTATAGAACTCGATAACGGCTTGAAAATGAGTGATTTTGTGTGAATTTCGCAGTGAAAAGGGTCGTAACCGTCTCTTAAGGCACTATGGTAAGATGTGAGCGCCACTGGCAGTAGGAGACCTTATAGAAGAAGCCCCGACTCACCTGAAGCCGACAGTCCGAAGCCGTAGATGGCACAATTGGCTCGTTTCGCCTTGCGCACCTCAATACGCGTCGCCTCCTTGCTCAGCGTGGACGCGTAGCGGACGAGCAAACGCGGTGGCAGAGGCATCGTGGCCTGACAAATCATAATTTGCTTAATTAATAACACAAAGAAGAAAAACAACAAAACAACCCCCTCGTTAAGTAACTTTGTCAAGGGGGGCGGGGCTTGGCAAGTAGCCGAGATTCGTGTTCGCGCACAAAGCGTCCCGACACGACGGGTCGGTCTGTTTGAAGTCGAACTGGCGCGAGATTTCACAGTGCCTTTCGCCGATTTTTGCAAGTCGTTTCCCGCTCGTTTCTCGCTTTATCATCCCCGCTTTCGCGCCAGAAGATTGTCGATGTCTTTGAGTCTATCTTTCACAGCGATTTGCATCGATTCGATCCAATTGTGCACGTTTTCGTCTCTAAAATGACCTTTCCAGCATCCAACGGGTCGTCATGAACAACGAAGTCCTCGGAGAGCGCACGCAGAACGCCGAGCAGGAGGAGCAGTCGAGGCTGAAGCAGTACAAGAACCTCGCCAAGCATGAGGTCCGCTTTTTCTCGTATAAACCATGGATTCTCTGCCGTTCGAATCTCCAAAACTGTGCATTTCATTCAAATTTCCTCATGTTCGAGCTCAGAATCTCCATTATTATCGTCCCAGAGGCGACGAGCAGTGGAATTGCGTCAGGCACTTTCGAAATCTTTCGCTATCATCTTTGTGTAACCACCGAGATTGCGCAACTTTCACGACGTTTTGCCATGGATTCAATCGGCTGACTGAGCGGATAATCAAATGAATGAATGATTAATTAATTAATTAACACTAATTGCAGGACATGCGTCGTCGCCGTACCGAGTGCTCCGTGGAGCTGCGCAAGCAGAAGCGAGACGACCTGCTGATGAAGAGGAGGAACCTCGTTGAGGTCCGGCAACCGTTTTGTAGTTTGTAGTCTGCGATCTTAAAACTTGATTTCCCTGTTTGGCTTGGTAGTTCGTTGGCATCTCGACGTTCTTTTTGTATCGTTGCGTTTGACACATTCACGCTGATTCATGCGCCATTCTCTTTCAAACTCATCGATTACAACTCCTTTTTTTCTATTCATTATGTCGCCTCATCCAGACTATTCCTACTCCTATCCTTGTTGTCTTTCGTTTTGGCTGCTATTTGCGACTGCTGTGAGCTACCATTATCTAACTACCGCCCTACTCTCCTATTTAGTGATTAATTAATTGAGTGTATTCATTCCACCGTATCAGGCATGACAAACTTATCTAATTATCGATCGATTAATTAATCAATCAATTAGCGCTAATTACAGGATGATGAGGACGAGCTGAACGAGAGCGCAGAGGACGGCGGCAAGCTGCAGACGGAGGGCGGAGCCGCCAAGAAGCCCGTCGCTCCCGGTTTGTAGTGTGTAGTCTGGAATCTCAAACTACAGAGTTCAAACTACAAAGCTCCTTTTAGTTTGTAGTATGTAGTTTGACCCTTTTTTTGCAGTGCTGTCGTGCGAGCAGGTGATCGAGATCCTCAAGAACGGGCCGGACGTGCAGCAGACGCGCGACGCGTTCGAGTCCGTGCGTCGCCTGCTGAGCAAAAGCAAGAACCCGCCGGTGAGTTGCGGGATGAGGGAAGGGAGAAACACGAGATCAGAGAGTTGACAAAAAGAATTGAAGTAAAGCACATTGAGCAAGTCGAAAAAAACAGCCGGTGAGGAAATTCTTCTAGTGAAACAGTTAATCTACGGGTTGAAATCACTTGGAACGCAAAATATCATTTTATCTTTTTTTTTGTCGAAATGGTAGATGAATACGATCAATTGTCGTGGTTATTGGAGGTTTACGTAGGTGTGGTGAAACTCGAATCAACCTGCTTAAATTCCTCTTCCAGGTCGACGAGGTGATCAACTGCGGCCTCATCCACGCGCTCGTCCAAGGACTCAGCATCCAGGTAATATCGATTTGTAATTTGTCGTTTGGCGCTTGTAGTTTCAAGTCTGATCTTTGATCTCTTCCAGGACGAGAAGATCCCGTACGAGTGCGCCTGGGCGCTCACCAACATCGTGTCGGGCACCTCGGAGCAGACCGTGAAGGTACGGTAGACGGGAGGATATCGATTAGTTGGTTTATCACGGCGCGTCTCAACGAAATCAGCGATTGTGGCCCCTGCATTTTTCATATGCTAGATCTGAAACAGAAACCTCTAAAAGAGAGTTTCTGAGTCAGTGAACATATTTGTGTTGACCCTTGGCATTAGGGAAAAAATGGAATTCCACCAAAATGTGTCGGCTGGTAGTACTCCTCGAGTGTAGCTCAGCACTAGCTGATTTAGTGTTCTGGTTCACTCTCCGCCGATTGGTGATGTATGTTTCAGTGAAACATAACCCAGCCGACTTTGCCATTTCGCAATCATTCGAAACGAGGGATAGCGCAAACAACGCGCATCATTATTATGACCATGCACACCAAGTGTGACCCCGATCGATTTCCGATGCTTTGAAAAAAATCGAAAAATCAAAAATTTTCACTTAAATAAATATGGCACCCCAATTTGCTAGTCGCATTGTACCCTTTTTATTTGTTTAATTAATAGAGCATCTACTAATGTATCTTGCGTGTTAATATAAAAGAAATTTAAAAATACCGGCTGGCGCAATTGTTGGAACTGTGCGGCCAACTTCAAATAAAGTCATTTCTCGATATGACAAAATACAGTATCAAAAATTTATTACAGGCTGCTACTCGATGGCGCAACATAGTTTTAGTTTTTCTTTATGTCTGTGAATGACTTCAAGAGTCAACCACTCTAATGGCCCATTGTATATTTTTTTGCTTCTCTTGAGGACTTTTAAAAAGTCAGTTCTCGACAGTTTCGAAGTTTCGAGAACTGATCAAGAAATGACTTTATTTGAAGTTGGCCGCACAGTTCCAACAATTGCGCCAGCCGGTATTTTTAAATTTCTTTTATATTAAAACGCAAGATACATTAGTAGATGCTCTATTAATTTAACAAATAAAAAGGGTACAATGCGACTTGCAAATTGGGGTGCCATATTTATTTAAGTGAAAATTTTTGATTTTTCGATTTTTTTCAAAGGATAGGGAATCGATCGGGGCCATACTTGCGGTGCATGGTCACACAAATAATGCGCGTCATTTGCGCTATACCTCGTTTCGAATGATTTTGAAATGGCAAAGTCGGCTGGGTTATGTTTCATTGAAACATACATCACTATTCGGCGGAGAGTGAACCAGAACACTAAATCAGCTAGTGCTGAGCTACTCTCGAGGAGTACTACCAACCGACACATTTTGGAGAAATTCGATTTTTCCCAAATGCCAAGACTATTTCTATTGACTCAGAAACTCCCTCCTAAAACTTTAGAATTTGCACTTGCGTGCAATGTAGTGTTGCAATGCTCGCAGATCTATCTGATGATTTTGGTAACGTTGCTACTTGCTTCTGTCGTGCGCGGAACAATACTCATTCTTCTTCAGGCCGTCGAGGCGGGCGCCACCGGCCCCCTGATCCAGCTCATGATGCACGCCGACCTCAATCTGGCGGAGCAGGCAACCTGGGCGGTCGCCAACATTGCCGGAGACAGCGCGCAGCTGCGCGACTTTGTCATTCGTGAGTTTTTGAAATCGATGCGATGCTTCAATTCCCTTTGGAGCAAAACCAAGAATACGCGCATTCGGTGAAACCTAGAACTCATACCTGTCCAGGTCTGGCGGCGACTGACCGACCTTTTTTGCGAAGTGGCGGGCATAAAATCATGCCCGTTACTTCGCTCGCCGTCGGCTTGGACATTATGCTAGAACTTCCAAATCAATGACGTCATCTTGTGCGTTTCAGAATCCTCGGGCGTCGAGGCGCTGATGGTGCTGTGCGGCAAGATGGCGACGCTGACGACGTCGTTCGTGCGCACGCTCGCCTGGACCTTCTCGAACATGTGCCGCCACAAGAACCCCCACGCGCCCCTCCCGGTACGGTATTGATCGATCGATTGGAAGTGGATACGGTAGACTTTGTTTCCCTTTCTCGAAAGGCACAAAGTGGTAGAAGAAAAAGAGTTATGATAATGATCCTGATCCAATCGATTGCAGGTGCTCCAAGTGCTCGCACAGGGACTGCTCCGTCTGATGCAGCACGAGGTATGGTAAATATAGGATTATCGATCGATTGATTACCGTAATCTTATCAATCTCTTCAGGACTACAACGTGCGCCAGGACGCGTGCTGGGCCGTCTCCTACCTCACGGACGGACCCGACGAGCAGGTACGGTAATCGGGATACGGTTTCCGAGTTGAGATACCGATCGATAACTGACTGTATTCCAGATCACGCTGGCCCGCGACGCCGGCATCATGCCGTTCGTGTTCAAGCACCTCAGCGAGGACGACGGCCTGGTCGCACCCGCGCTCAGAGTGAGTGCCCTATCGGACTGGCGTGTTTGAAGCGTCTACATGAAATGGCTAACTTTTTCATTGACGCCTTCCAGGTGCTCGGCAACATGGCGACGGGCAACGACTCGCTGACGCAGACGGTGATCGAGCTGGGCACGCTGCGTGTGCTGCCCGCGGTGGCGCGCAAGGCGAAGAGCTCGTCCATCGTCAAGGAGTGCTGCTGGCTGATCTCGAACGTGATCGCAGGTGAGGAGTGTGGGGTTGACGCACTTGGGGTGTCTGTCTGGGAATTATAGCTTACCCCCTTTGTTGTCTCTTGAAAGACTTGCTTGATTTTGGATGCCAGTCCGATGTGTTCCTTCTTTTGAATTTCTGAACGTCTCGACTTTCAACCCTTTAACCTGCCCGATTTTGGATCCCGGCAGCGAACTTACGTACCGTCATGGTTGACTCAGTTGTGATGATGAGAGGTAAGAGTGTCTCGGTGTAGGCGTACCGCCGGCCCGCTGGAACCCGTCGTGCTCGTGGACCGCCTGGACGTCGGCAGCGATGGCGCAGAAGCGGAGTATGGAGAATTGAACTGAAAACTGGGAATGATGCTACATTGTTGGCGCACTTGGGGTGTCTATCGGATACGGTAGCAACATTGATTATTGATTCTCCTTGCAGGAACCCAGCAGCAGATACAGGCGGTTATCGACGCCGGCCTGCTCACAATGCTCATCACGGTACGTTGGGATGGGTCCCGAAGCGAAATTCTGAGGCTACGGTAGTCATTGATTAATCGATTTTTATTCCTTTGCAGATCATGCAGACGGGCGACTACCGCTGCCAGTTTGAGTGCTCGTGGGCGCTCGCCAACCTCGCGCAGGTACGGTAGTATTTGTATTATCGATCAATAATTCACGGTTGCTAGGTTTCTCTATGCTTTACAGTTTTGCTATAGTGGTTGATTTTGGAGAAAAGTTGATAGATCGCAAGAGGAGTTGGGCGAAAGCAACAAGCAATATTTGAGTTTTTGTACCGTATCTTGGCTTTTATCGATCGATAGCATACGACTTTTGTGAATCAATCAGTACCGTAATCCTCTCCCTGCAGGGTGGCACGACGAAGCAGATCCTGGCGCTGACGGGCGAGAAGCCGATGCCCGCCCTGGCCGCCGCCCTCTCCCACACCAACGCCGACCTCCTGTCCAACATGTGAGTGGTGTGCTAGGGCGACGTTTACTACTGCTGGTGGTGTAGTGTGATGGATTATAGTAGTAGTGTAGAGAAGGGCAAAGTATTGCGAGCCAAGTTCCCCTCCCACACCAACGCCGAGATCATGTCGAATATGTGCTTGTCGCTCTTGGTTGATTTGTGCTTCAGAAGTATTGTATCAACCCCTGTCAAGTCCAATATTGTTATTCAACTGACAACCTTTCAAAAACACCTTATTTCCTGAACGTTCAGACGACATTTCTCAAACATTCAATAATCGATAATAATTGCAGCCTGGAGGTGGTGTACTCGCTGCTGACGGCCGTGGCCGCCCATCAGCCGGACAAGCTGGAGGCGCTCAAGGAGCAGGTCGAAGAGGGCGGAGTGCTCGATAAGCTGGAGCAGCTGCAGGAGAACCTGAATGAGAAGGTAGGCCACGCCCCCTTTTAGGCCCCGCCCACTTGACTGTGGGGGTTCTGTAAGCGGGTTTGGTACGGTAGGCGGGAGCTAGGTAGTGTTGAGAGGAGGGCGGATAAGGTGGAGCAGCTGCAGGAGAACCTCAATGAGAAGGTTCGGTAGGGGTACTGTAAGAACGGATTACGGTAGTTCTGTATAGTTGAAAGGATCAGGGTGTTTTGGAGAATTGGTAGTTTGATGCTTTGAGTTTCACGGTATGTTCTAATGTTGGCGGCTTTGATTGGCAGTGCTGTTGATAAGATGGTCTGCATATCAAAAAAATAATTCTAATCTCTCCCTCTCGCAGGTGTACCAGGCGACGTACAAGATCCTGTCGGAGTACTTCTCGGAGGACGACGATGAGAATGACGAGAACGGAGGCGCGCCCGGCGTTCCCGGCGCCGATACGTTCTACAACTTCTAAGCCACGCCCACTTCTGGCTCCGCCCCTTTTCTGACTCTATCTCTTTGTAAATCAGCACCACCTAACACCCCTGCTCTCTAACCCACTATATGTTATCATTCTTGCTAGTTTGTGATGTTGAATCAAGTTTTATGCAGAGTAACTATTTTTACGCAAAACAAAACAAGACAAATATTTCGCTTTATTTGATATTTTAGTAATTTAAGTTGGTTGTCTGTAGCAAACGTGTGTTTCCCCATCCTTGCTTTCCTTTGCCCGCAATTTCCGTTTTATTGATCGCGTACTTAGACTTCATGTTTGATTCTCTTCCTCTGTCTTATGCCGTTTGTGGAGCAATTTGCGATCGGTTGTGCTCTAGTAAAGTATTATCATGAAATGGTGATTACTGATTACAAACATAACAACGGAATACATCTTGAACAATCACTGTGAACAATCATATGGTTGTGCGACACAAAGTTAGTAGTGGACACATGGAACGAACCGATACGGTGTGATAAGATGAGAGGAGGACCAGTCACGTTCACTTTTTATGAGAATGGTGATGAAAGACATTCCTTTGTCCTGTCACAATTGTTCAAAAGCGCCCCTAGGTGATGGAATGGTCATTTGGTCAGTTGTAGGGAGATAAGGGTGATTTCAGTCTCTCGAATGAACATGCTCTTTTGTAATGTCTGACTGACAAAGGAAGTTGAAAAATAAAGAGAACCGGCGCGTTTTCCGACTCGCTGATAAGAAATTGACGCGCGAGTATTCTTCGCGATGGTTTTCCTCACGTCGTCTATGTGTTTGAGTGCAATTACAACATTTTTTTGAGTTCGTCTCTTCGCATTGCACACTATCTCGCCTCGCCTCGGTGTGAGAGTATGCAAAATGAAGAGACGGAGACCGGCCCTCTGGTTTCTCCCAACCACTGGTTAACCAGTACCTCAACCACTGGTTGGCGGGTATGCCAACCAGTGGTTGAGGTACTGGTTGACCAGTGGTTGCGGTACTGGTCAACCAGTGGTCAGGGCACTGGTCAACCACTGGTCAGAGTACTGGTCAACCACACAGCGTTCTGACCCCCATTGTTCTCTCCAGAGAAGGGTAAAACAAAGGAATCAGTTTCCCGCCATGCAAATTATTCAAAATGAGCGGGGAGAGCGATCCCTCCTCTCCCTCGTCCTTGCAGTTCGATTCATGCAAATCGATCACCCTTCTCTGTCGAGGCAGAACGCTGTGACCAGTGGTTGGGGGGATACGGTATTGTGGAAAATCATTTATCGATAGCAGCATGAGTTGCCCCATACAGTAACCGAGCCACACACGGGTGGGCCCGGCCACATCCAAAAGACGGTCTCGTTGGGACCGTAACCAGTTGCGCGCAGTGGCGCTCGAGGGTACTCGGCTTAGGGCTGCGAGAGGGGCCCTTATAGCCAAGCTGCATTCTACACACGACGGGTTTGAGACCCTCTTGACCACTGGTTGACCAGTATCCTGACCAGTGGTTGACCAGTAGGCCCGACTGGTCCGGCATACTGGTCAACCAGTGGTTGAGATACTGGTTGACCAGTGGTTGGTATACTAGTCAACCAGTGGTCAAAACACTACTGGTTAACCAGTGGTTGAGGTACTGGTCAACCAGTGGTTAGCTCAAACTCCGCCCACTTTTACTGGTCAACCAGTGGTTGGGAGAAACCAGAGGGTGTGCCGAACTTGTCCATGTGTTTGAGTGCATACTTTCTCTTTATGGAAGATTACGTCATCGATAATCCAGAGAAGAGACTCACTTTTTGATGTTATGTTTCACTGACTGATCAAGTTTCTGAGATTACTGCAGGGAATGATGTCGTTGTCACATTATATCACGCCTCTCACCTAAGACTCGGCCTGAATCTGTCAGCGAGTGAAATTTCGAAGTTTGGTTTTCCACGGTTTTGAGCTCCCCGGGACCCACCTGGGTCCCCTGTGAAAGGAATAGTGCCAGTGATCATTTTCGGTTGAGCTGCAGCACCGGTCGGCTGCAGCCTGTCAACTTCAAGGCCATGTTTCGACCCTTAAATGTAGTCAAACAGAAAAATTTTCCAACGTAAACTAGGGCTATTTTTCGATGCTCTATCGACCTACACAAACCAGAAGTCGATATCTTTGGCGGGAACAGCGCTACAAACAACGAGCCATAACTAAGAAACCGCTCGAAAATGTACGCCTTTTATAGCTCAGGTATGTAGAGCTCGTCTCTAGCTTTCGAACGAGTGGTCTACGCTCGCATATCGAGGGTATCGACGATATTTACACCCATAAGCAGTTTCGCGATCATTTGAACTTTTTTTTCAACAGTCATTTATTGCTTCATTCCGTCCTCTCGCGAGCAATCACCCGGTCTCACACCAACATTTCGAATTACGTTTCACTTGCCTTTCATAGCTCTTGCTCGCACTTGTACCACCAATGAAACACAAAGTGAAAGGAAGACGAGAGACCGGGTCACTGCTCGCGAGAGGGCGGAATGAAGCAATAAATGACTGTTGAAAAAAAAGTTCAAATGATCGCGAAACTGCTTATGGGTGTAAATATCGTCGATACCCTCGATATGCGAGCGTAGACCACTCGTTCGAAAGCTAGTGACGAGCTCTACATGCCTGAGCTATAAAAAGCGTACATTTTCGAGCGGTTTCTTAGTTATGGCTCATTGTTTGTAGCGCTGTTCCCGCTAAAGATTTCGACTTCTGGTTTGTGTAGGTCGATAGAGCATCGAAAAATAGCCCTAGTTTACGTTGGACAATTTTTCTGTTGGACTACATTTAAGGGTCGAAACATGGCCTTGAAGTTGACAGGCTGCAGCCGACCGGTGCTGCAGCTCAACCGAAAATGATCACTGGCACTATTCCTTTCACAGGGGACCCAGGTGGGTCCCGGGGAGCTCAAAACCGTGGAAAACCAAACTTCGAAATTTCACTCGCTGACAAGAAACGATCATTCTGAGTCGATTCTTAGGTGAGAGGCGTGATATTCTTAAAACATTCTTAATTTCCGTGCTTCGAGTTTGTTTCTTTGCGTTGTAACATTCTTCATCAGCTTATTGAATGTTGGATATCATTTCACTCGCTTTCGGTTGTGTTTCCCAACTTCCTAAAGTTCCTGAAATTTTCAGTAAATGTGATACGCGCTTGTGATTTCCTCCATGAACTCTAATAATTAATTACTCATGAATTATCCTAATCAATAACTAATTATCCTTGAGGGTAATGGACCACTCGAGCATGGAAAGAGGAATGGGGATGGACCACATGATGAGTAAGTTCGCTTGATTCGTTTACTACTGTCTCAGCCTTGATTATTGATCCACCCAATTGATTACTACCGTAACCTTACCGTACCCTTTCCAGATCACGGTGGAGGACCCAGCTCGGGGCCGATGATGTGGCAGTGGTTCCACACGACGATCAATGAGACCGTACTCTTTCCGTGGTGGAGGGTGACGGGATTGTGGAGTGGGTTACAGTAACCTAATCAAAAACTTGGGAAGCCAATAGAAATTGGATAATGAAAACAGTAAAATAGTGGAAAAAGCTTTGATCTCGGGCGGGCTCGAACCGCCGGCCTTCTGTGTGTTAGACAGATGTGATAACCACTACACCACGAGATCTCGTGCTAGCCAACCTAATAGAGGTGGCTATGTCGTACTACATAATGGCACCTATTTGCTTTACCAGGTCTGCTGCTCTCATGCTCAATCGTCGCCATAGCCGGCTTCTCGCTGGAGTGGCTGAGGACGGTTCGAGCCAGGTTGAAAGCCGGTTACGGCTCACGTAAGTCATTTTCCGGTTCTGGTTATGTACTTGACTGACAGCGAGTTCTCTGATATGTTTCACGGGAAGATTGAAAACCATCAATACGAAATGAAAACGATGTTGAGTTCTCTTCTGTGTAAAAATCATACGACTACTCTAGATTACTGTAATCCGTTCAGGACTGATAGCTGCGCGTCACGGCAGCCTGCACGGTGGAGATACGGTGGGATACGCGACATTTTCGTCAGAAAATGATGAGAGGTTTGATCTTTGATCTCTCTATTTACTTCAGCCATCAAGATCAAATTGTTCTGAGAGTCTAGCTTGAATCAACTTGTTCTGAGAGTCTATCTTGCGAGACTATAGAGCCCTCTATAAGGGCTGATCGTTGATCCAGAATCGATCCGTTTAATCTTTGATCTTTCGTCTCTCTCCAGCGCCTTCTTCTCCCCTCTCTCCTCGCCCGTCCACGTGCGGGACACGCTGTTGTTCGGAGTGCAGGTATTCGAAAATGGTTTCGAAATGTCAAAATTTCGGAATTTTGGTTTAGAGATGCGTTTCATTCGCAACTCAAATCATGATGTGATACGAAAATTCGATGTATGTGTCGATTGCATTCTAAAAAATCTAAATTTGTAGATGTACGAAAAAAATCCGGCATGTTTTCCGTGTTGTTCGTTTTCTTCGTACCAAATGCTCAAAAATTGCAGACAGCGCTATCCTACACCATCATGATGTTGATCATGACCTTTCTCTCTAAACCTAAACCGTGTTCATGTTTGAATTGTCCACAATAAATGCGTTTCACTTTTGCAACAACGATAAAATAAGAAATAGTTGTTGAGTTGGATAAGATGAGAGAGGCTGAAGACAAAAGATCACAACACATATTGCAGACCGCGCTATCCTACACGATCATGATGGTCATCATGACCTACTCTGTTCAATTGTGTACCTCGCTCGTAGCTGGAACTGCCCTTGGGTATTACGTGTTTGGATGGAGAAGGAGGCCTTTGTAACGTGATCTCTAGGCACTTGTCTAGTTCTCCGGAAGACCCTATGCAGGAGTAGCCTGCAACCGCTCTTGAATATTGCACCAGTGAAAATTCCACTCTCTCCTCTTACTATTTATCATTTCTCATCCTCTAAACCATTGAAGGAGGGTAATTCATCTTCAGGCAAAATCCGCAAAGGGTCTTCCGGAGAACTAGACAAGTACCGATCTGTCTAGGTTGATCGTTGTATATCACGATTAGGCTGTGAACATTCCAATGATCTCTTGTATGTACAAAATTTATAATAATAAAGTAATAAAGATAAAAATAATAAAGATTCAGAAATGGATGAATTGGATGCACCAGTCGAGTTGAAAGGATGCCGTGGAGGAAATGGACTCACTCTCGTTCTCTCGTTTCGCGTGCTCTCTCGCTGCTCTCTGTCGGTTAGAGAAAGCGAGAGAGCACGCGAAACGTGAGAATGAGAGTGATTTTCTCCACGAAATTAGGGGAACGATGCGAATTTCACGGAGAGAATTGTGAATAAATAAGCAAGTGATGGCCAGATGAGTCAGAAACTGCAAGAGTCGGTTGGAGTTTAGGTAAGAAATTTGTTCAAAAAGTAGCCAAGATCAGTCATCGGTCAAAAAGAGCCGAGGTAACGAGTGAAATGGAGAGACCGATACGCTGAATTCTCCCCTCAAGCCTCGTCGTACAGCACCTGTCTCACGCGCTGCAAAGTTCAGAATCAGATTTTTGAAAACGGGAATCTTCTCATGATTGTCCAATACCCGGTCAGACAACATTTGCAATCACGTTGAAGCATAGCTCCTCGCCTTATTGTCATAATGTTCATGATTGCCTAGAGATGATGCAATAGTCAAATATTGCCTAGAGATGATGCAATAATCAAATTTTCTGCTCACCTCAACCATCGCGGGATGCTTCATGATCGCCATGTGCTCGGCGCCGGGGATGTCTCGTGCGGTGATCTGCAATTATTGATTGATTGGATTACATTAGGCTCCGCCCACTTCCAGCTGGCAAGCCACGCCCATTATTGTTTGTTCTAAATCACCGCTTGACCAGGCTTCAGACGTCCTTCGAAAAGAAAGATACTGGCCCCGCTCCTTTTGATCATCCAGCCCCGCCCACTTCGAGTTGCTTACCCTCACGCCGACTGGCCTTTGCCGCAGCCAGCTTCTGCCCAATTCATCTCCCGGTCCCGCCTATTTCCCGGCTCCCGGTTCTCAAACCCGGCTCTACTCACCCTCACGCCGTTCTCCTTCGATCCACTGGCCTTCGCTGCTGCTAGTTTCTTTTTCGCCTCGGTACGCCAGTTGAGACAGACCTGCAGAAGAAGATTTATATGAAATAGGGATGGCAAAAACTGTCCAAGCGACTCTCTCGGACAGTCTACTGTCCGAACTTCCTATGTGCATTGATAAGTATTATATGTGAAACATAGTTGGTATCGTTTATTTTCTCCCTTCCTTGATTTCGCAAACACTCGCATAGCATACGCCGTCAATCACCGATCATTTTTCAATATTTTAAATGTCAAAGTTTTCACCAGCGATAGGTCGTGGAACAGTCACTAAAAGTTTGGGACAGTCGACTGTCCGAGAGAAGAGAGATCATTCGACGCTCGGACTCATTCCTGTCTCTCGATAGCGTACAAAGCGGTTCGCTCGGACAGTTTTTGCCACCCCTAATATGAAACAGTTCAAAATCACTTCGAGGTCTCTTCATTTCACACATTCTCTCGCCGTTCTTTTTCCGGATTGCTCACCTCCGCACTCCCCCTATTGACCGTTCCGTCCCCGTCTCCTTTAGATACCTGCTCCTATGAACTACCGTAATTACCTATTCGCCGGATCATAAGCACGGTCTTACCTCCGCGCTCCTCCTATTCACGGTTCCATCTCCGTCTCCATTGACGATAGTCGGCGGGTAGTCCGGGAAGTAGCCGGAGTCCCACAGGAACTGCTCCGGCGTCTCCACGCTGTGGCCGTAGATGCAGTGCGTCTGAAATACGGTTCCCGGTTCCGGCCACAAGTTCTAACACCCGGTTCTGGTTTTAGTCCAAAAACCCGGCTCACCTCGACATCCGGAGCCGCGAAGCCCCCGAGAATGGGCGGCCCAGCAACCTTGTACTGCTCCCAGCCGATCTCGTAGCCGATGTCGGCGAAGAACTCCTGGATGTTGCCGGTCTGAAATTATAATGTAAAACACGGTTCCGGTTTTAAGAATTTACAGATTTCACTATTTCACGGCTCTAGCAAGAATCTGAAACTGATTAGAGAACTCCGGGATGTTGCCGGTCTGGGAAAGGTGAGGTAAATGCCGGTTCCTTCTCCGGCATTCGCAAAGCGCCGGCAAAAATACTGAACAGCAACGAATGGATGAACCTCTAGGGTGTAATGGTTGAAAGAAGCTATTCATTTTTTTGATATCCTACCAGCTCAATATTGAAGAAGCAGCCTATGAGCACAGATCTTCTGCTAGTGAAGCACACCAGAAACTTGTTCTTGATCAGGACACAAAACAGGTCAAATATCAAAGGTCACTCACCGTGTACGTCTTGTTCGTGCCCTTGTTCACTGCGAGCACCTCACTCGTGTTCCACGCGCCCTGCAATTGACGGTTTTGCTATTTACCGGCTCTCAGGAAAACCCGGCTCCTGGTCCAGGTTCCCGGCCCTCACCTCGTTCGGGAACAGCAGCGCCGAGGAGGTGAACGATCGCTGCATGCCGCGCAGGTATGACGGCGGCAGGAGGATGCGGTAGTAGTTCATGTTGTAGCCTGGAAATGGATTGGTAAATGACGGCTCCGGTTCAGAACCCGGCTCTGGACCCGGCTCTCCTACTTACCGGACGCGAATAGCTTGACAACCTGCATCGATCCTCCCCAAGGCGCGGCGATGGACACGAAGGATTTGACGAATTTGGCCTTCCAGTCCTGAAAACGAGGATTTCATGGGCTTCCCGAGAAGCCTGCGGAAAATTTTGTAGTTGTTTCTGCGTAGCGATGCAAAACTATAGTTGATAACCTTCTTGAATTTTGAGCAACGACTGAAACTCAACTCGGTTTTGCATTCTCAAGATCAATTATCAATGACTAACCGAGTCCACCACATGATCCATGAAGTACAACATTTCAGTCTTTTATGCTAATTATCTAATCTAACTATCGCTTCAAAACAGCCCTAATTCTTTGATATTAGTCAAAGATCAACTACCAACCAAGTTAATCACATGATCCAGGAAGTACATCAGTGTTTTGAGCAGATCATATAACCTAACCATTATTGTTTCAAATCAACCTCCTTTCTAATTTGAGAGATCAAAGATCAACTACCAACCGAGTCCACCACATGGTCCAGGAAGTACTTGAGCGTGGGGTTGCCCATTGAATGAGCGACGAAGACGACCTGGAAAGAACAGAGGTCAAAGATCAGAGATCAAAGACCAATCGTTTGGGATGAAGTAGAGTAAACTTATCAAACGTCTCGCTGCTGATGCTCAGAAATCGATCTAATGAAGAAGCAGAGACATAAGACCAAAGATCAAACTCCTCACCTTCTTGTTCCCATTCCACCGATACATCTATCGTTTCTAACAATGAATCGGACGTCTAGGAACCCCCGCACAGTCGTTTTATATTTGAAGATCAAAGATCACCAACCTTCTTATTCCCGTTCCACCGATACATTGTCTCCGTGAGTACCTTGAGCTGTTTGTAGTAGAACGTGTGCTCGTCTGGAAAATAATGATAAATAGAGGCTTTAAAAAATCAGATAATTAGAAATTTAATAATTTGTGCAACTTCAGGAGGATCGACCATTGACTGTGGACGGGCCGTCACATTGTGAATAATATTTGAAACTCAATTCATGGCGAACGGAACGGGAATTCACTTTGTCTCTTGCAAATTTGACGAATTCTAGGGATCATCGTTTTGAAGTCAATTACGCACTACTTTAGAGATCAAAGATCAAAGCTTCATGAGAGAAAATATAAGAATACAACTATTTTGTATCTACAGAGAATCACAAATATTAGTTTCGAAGTTTTCCTGCTAGTTTTCAGAACCACGTGAAACACAATTTAGATCAACTATCAATCGCTCACTGGGTGCTTTCCGCCAATCATAGAGAGCCCCGACGACGTCCTTATCTCAGTATTCCTAATAGCCTAACTCTGACATGATATGATCCTATTATACGTAAGTCAAGATCAAACGCGTGAAACACACAGCTCGGCAAAATCTTCGGTTGAAGACTGACAAATAAGCGCGAAGAGATCATAGATCAAAGATCAACAACTCACTAGGTGCCTTTCTCCAATCATAGGGGGCCCCGACGACATCCTTGCCTCTCCTGTAGCTCTAACAGCCTAACTCTGACATGCTATCATCCTATTATACGTAGATCAAGATCAAAATCATGAAGATCAAAGATCAAAGATCAAAGATCGAACTCACTGGGTGCTTTCCTCCAATCGTAGGGAGCCCCGACGACGTCCTTGCCCCTCCTGTAGCCCCACGACACCAGCGCGTCAACGATGTCGACGAAGTAGCGGCCTTGCGAGGCCTGGAAAGCGAAATTCAAAGCCGGATATCACTAAATTTTGTTCATTAGTCTCCGACACTAGGTTGTTTTTGTTAGAGCTCTCAGTACTTGACCCTACAAATCTAACGTGTGATGTAGCATAAAAGCAGAAGTTTTCCTGATAATTTTTTCTTAATTGTTTCGCAAGTAGATAATCTACTGTTGCTCTAAAACTTTTACAAGCTGAAGCGAAAGCAGAATATTTCAGCGAACATACCTGTGAAGTATCCAGCCACTCAATCGCCGCGGTGCTTCCAAAGAAGGGCACCTGAGGAAATTATCGATTAGTGTGGTGATACGGTAATTGGATCAGTTCGCGATGGCTCAGTGAAGGGATACGGTAGTAAGTATACGGTACACACCTGCACATCCACTCCGGGCATGTTATCAGAGGTCTTAGTGTCGTTGTTGAAGACGAGCCTGGAAGGGTCACATTTAGGGTCGTCAGAATGAAGAATGAAGAATGACTCTCCTCATTTCACACACTCTCTCGCCTGCCTGATCAGTTAGAGAGTGTGTAAAATGAGGAGAGTCATTCTTCATTCTGACAACCCTAATCACATTGTTTAGTGAGATCGTCATGAGAAAGATCGTTTTCGAGAATAGAATAATTTTTTTACAACAACCGCTCCTGACAAAATCATGTGCAGATCAGCGGAAAAGCATTTGAGTTGTTTCTGAAACACATGGACTTAAAATCAATTGGAATCTGTTAAAATTCCTGCGGAAACGAAACCCTCCAGGGGAGCAAAAGATCAAAGATCAAAGATCAAAGACCAACTTCATGTTATCCACCCAGCAGTCGATCTTGATAGGGGCGAAACTCGTCAGATCCAGCCAGAGATCGAAGAACTCCGAGGTCGTCTTAGAACAGGCGTAGTGAACGGTCTGGAAAATCGATAGTTTGATAGATTACGGTAGAATACGGTATGGAAGTATGCGCTACTGTAGCAATCGATAAAGATGCTTAGGGATGTCTAGGAGAGGTGGTTTTCGAACAGGCGTTGGGAAATGGGTTACGGTAGGGTACGGCAACAAGATACTGTAAAAATAAAAATAAATCGATAATGCACTCACATCTGGCTTGCCGGTGAGATTCGCCTTCAGCTGACTGCCCGCGTCGCCGGGTACTGTAATGAGAGAATACGGTATTGAGCAAACGGTATCGAGTGATCCGGCTACTGTAATTATCGATTACTGTAAAAATACTGTAGCAGGCATGATTCTATCAATTGATCAGGCTACTTTATTTATGGGCAACTTGTGATACAGTATCAATAACGCTAAAGATACGGTAGCAGGTATCGATTGATCCGGCTACGGTAGTCGTTGAATACAGTACTCACTCATGATCACCGGATAGCCCGGCGTCTTGTCGTTCTTCCTTCTGACTGCTGGATCTATTGTTTGACTAGCCTATCGTACTGATCGGTATCTGTGGTGCAACCGTAGCTGTATTATCGATTGACTAGACAACGGTAAATATCGATTACGGTAGGTATACGGTAACAGGCATGATTATATCGATCGATAATCAATAACTCACTCATGATCACCGGATACCCGGGCGTCTTGTCGTTCTTCCTTCTGATGGCTGGGGCGGAGAAGACGCCAGTAACAGCGAGGAGGACGAGAAGGAGGGCCAGGGAGGGCGCGGGAAGTATGCCGCGCCACATTGATGGAGAGCTGAAAATATCAAGAGATTTTAATCATATAAGAAAATGTGCTCAGAGAACAATATAACGCGCGAATGGAGCATAATCGTGACGTATTTCTTCACTAACAAACAACATGGAAAAGTAATCGACAAGGAGGAGGAGAAGAGCGCATGAGGGCGCGGTGGGAGAGCCGCGCCACATCTCGGTGGAGGGAGGCTGAAAAAAGAGTAATAGTTGTCATGGCGAGATCGGAACAACAAGAAGATGCAAGTGAGTTTCAGCGCGCAATGAACAGGAACGTCGTATGGTGGAAGGCAATCGTTCCTCGTCTTTCTGGTCAAACGGCAGCAATCATGCAATTGGATCAATATGATACTAGTGAGCGGAAAGAGTGCGCGGGGATGGTGCCGCGCCACATCGAAGCTGCAATTATTTTTAAAAAACGCACTAAACACAAATTAAAAACGCATCAGATCATCATCGCACAATCGAAATATGAGACACTAATGAGTTTCAGAGCGCAATGATCTGGAAAACTCGCGTGCGGCAGATTAGTAGATCGGAGGTCCCCTTTTGAATAAAAAAACAATATTCTATTTTTAAAAATTGCTAAAATGATGAAAAAACTGCGAAATGAGTGATAATGGTGATACACATTCATGAAAACTTGAAAACTGTTTGATAAGAAATTGCGGAAATCAATTTTGAGATATGAACAGGCGAAGAAAATGAGAGGAGTGGTTGAGTTTCAGTGAACCACGACAAGAATGAACGAAGGTGGAGCACAGCGTGTCAAATAAGACAAATCGCGGCGGATCATTCTCCATGATCGCACCGCGGCTGAGGTAAAAATAATTGAGAAATGAGGAATTCTCCAAATAGTATTTGTGAAGCATATCCCTACTAACGTTATTAAATTTGCTCACTTCAAGTGAGTGATTTCAAGTGTAGATCAATTGGGAACCCCTACACCCATATTATTATTAGAATGCTCATGAAGTCCACAAGAAGTTAACTAGAACATTTTTTGAATTTTTTTCGTTGCTTTCGAGAAAATTGGGAAAATGAGGTGTTGTTTGTTAAGTTCTCGAATATGACGTGATTTATCAAAAATCGGCTCTAATTAACTTCTTGTAGACATCACGAGTACTCAAAAAATAATATGGGTGTAGGGGTTCCCAATTGACCTAGACATGAAAACACTCACTCGGAGTTAGCAAGTTTAATAACGTTAGTAGGGATATGCTTCACAAATACTATTTGGATAGTTCCTCATTTCTCAATTATTTTCACCGCGCAGCGCGGTGCGATCATGGAGAGTGTTCCGCCGTGGAGAACAAAGGATTTTGTCTCTCTGACACGCTGTGTGGAGATTCAATGAGACTACCTCACTGCAGGGTCCGGGATAATAAATATGACACACAATCTTCGTGAGAAGAATGATCTAGTGAACAAGTCACGCTGGTCATCGGAATCATCCTGCTTAAAGCTCGGGCGCTTCCGTTCTCTAGACTCCTGCCGTTTCCGAAAGAATGCCACAGGGTAAATGTGGATGAAGATGTGGAATGGAAGCGGTCGAGATCGGAAACCCTAGCGGATTTCCCAGGAGAATCCCCTGAATATGAGGCCCGCTGAATGATTGTTTGAACGTTAACCGAAGCATCAACGAGAGAGAAACTAACGTCAGAGAGTTCTATACATGTTGAAACATACTCGATCAACTCGGGATCTCGGAAAAGAAACAGGCTGTGCAAGAGTGAGCAGGTGAGTTTCAATCGGCGTTGAAGTCGCCAGGACCGCATGGGAATCTAATAGGTGACCAGGGGTTGAGTAATAAGAAAGAAAAATGTTTTAGTACAATTTTCCAAACAGCAATGACGCCGAAAAAGAAAACAATCTAGAAAGAAAATAGCGCAAAGAAGAAAGATGAGAAGGGGGCAGGAGAGGTGGAATCACGCAGTCTTCTTTACCAGCATTGAGTTGCGCCAGCAAAACACGCGGGACAAAACCCTCCCGAACTAAGGAAATATGAGAGATGGAAATAAGAGAGGTGGTTACACCGAGTCACGTGGTCGCAAAAAGTGCGTGCGAGCGTGCCCGATAGCGATCAGAAAGGTCAAACAACGATTGAGTTTGAGAACATGGCTCAGGATTGACACTCTAAGTTTTTGCTAAAATGGGAAAAAAGAAAATGCTGCAGCTAAGAAAATCTCGACAGCTTAATGAGGTTGTATCGCACTTTCATTCATGGTTCATGGTCGAAGGTAGCGCGGAGAAGAAGAGATGAGAGCGCGATGGGTATTGCGAAAGAGGAAACCCTTGGAGAGGTTCCAGGGGGGAAAGAGGAGGAATAGCGAGAGAAACGACTGCGGAGTGTACTCTCTTATCGTCACTCGACAGTGAACGCAAAAACAGTTTCCCTCAGAGAGCGGATAAACGACAAAAATGAGGAGAATTTGCACTGAGAGAGAGGCTCGAAAGCGAGCAGTGGAATAGGGAGTAGAAAAGCAGAAAAGTGACTGATAATGCCAAATCCCGGCCTATTTATCACAGCAACGTCGGTGGCGTCCGATCTCCTACAGTCTACGCCGGGTAGACAGGCGAGATAGTATGGGAATATGAGAGAGTCAAGCAGGCGAGAGAGCACGCGAATCGAGGAGAGCACTCCAACTCGCCGGTCACTTCCAGTCATCTGTTCTCCTGATGCGATCTGACTTCCAGCCACGCGCTCTCTCACTTTTGCACACTGTCTCGTCTGCTCTGGTCGTCTGCGCTCTCTCGTCTCTAGATTTACTGCGATGCCCTCACCGAACTGTGTGCTCTCTAGACGGTTAGAGAAAATAAGAGAGTGTGTCGAAGTGAGAGATCACCGACGGTTAGAGAGGAAGAGATAGTGTGCGAAACCGGGAGAGTGGCGGCGGCTGGGCCGGGAAGATGGAAGAAGAACTGGTGGAGGTTTGATCTCTTGGAAGCGAGAAGTTGGGGAAGGATCGAGAGGCTGACTTTTTGTTGAAACAGCCTTTCGGTGAAGAGCATCAGGCATAGAAATTGATGGATTGTGATTAATCTTGCCAATTAATCATCTCACTCTCAGTTGTTTAGTAGGATAATAACTTCCCTGACAGAAGGAAATGTGTAGTGAAGGTTTGATCTCTGGGGGAAGACTAAAGGCGAGGGAAGATGAGAGCTGAGAGGTCCGAGACGTCTTACATTACATGTGTTGGGAATCAGGGGAAGAAGAAATGGGATGAGTACAAATTTTCCTAACTATCTAGTGATAGGTTTTACGAATATTATTTGTGCTGTGGAATAGGGAATGCTCGATGGTGGCGAGTCTTCCTGTTCTAAAAAAACGTTCTAAAATATTCTTCGCATGAGTTGAACAGTTTCGTTGTTGACAGACGCTTGTTTGAAATGACACGCGTAAAAGTTTTATTTTTGGAAGATACTTTTTCCACTCAACACAGTTTTCCACTTCTTTACTAGTTGTTCTTTCGATAGGCTCGACGAGATGGTTTCTCGGCTAACGACATTCACGAAGCCAGTTTTCGTTCAAGATGAGGTGAGATCGTCAATGTTACATTATTTTTGCATGGTAACCCTGCATTGTGCTTGATAATGGAATATTCTCAATTTCAAGACCGCTTCTCTATTATTCCTGTAGACTCCATGCGAGAAGTGCTCAAGAGATTGAATCAGTAAGCTAATAAAATTATTGCTTGAAGAATAATTGTAAAAATGCTTAAAAAATTTATTTCTCCAGTGACGACCTGGACATCCTCACCACTGCTAATCAATCGCTGCACTATCTCACCGAGTCCTGTCGTCCGCAAGCCAAGAAACTCAGGGCGCTCAAACTCGAAGTCGCTAGGGTGAGTAAATAAATGGCCACAATTCCGATATTGAAGTCTGCAAGCTCTCAATTCTAGATCCTGGAAAGCTACCTATCAGATATGAAATCGTATTTCAGAAATCAGAGTTTGTCTTCAACATTCAGCTCTTTCGCAAGGAAGAGTGGACTGAGACTTGCACGATGACCCTGAACACAAGGATGCAAACCATTGCAGTGCAGTATCAAGCGCTGTCAGATAAAGCCGTGAGTTATTTGAAAAGAAGGCAGGGTTTGCCTCGCGTACGGCCACCGGAACGTCCAGCCACGTTCTCTGTAGGAAGTCTTTTCTCTCACTTTCAGTCCATCTTTTTTTCCTCCTGTTACCTGATTTTTGCTTCAATTTTTTTAACACATTTCGCGATCCTCGCTGAGAGGCACGCTTGCGATGAAACTTGTTTACGAATTCGCAATCGCGGCAATAAGCACTTGACATTTTCTATCAACAAAGAGATATTGAAATCCAACATTTCATGAATAGACTTCAGAATAACTGGATCGGTGAAGCAATACAATCTTCGATAATCAACCAAATTGCTTTCTTGCTGAGGCGATTCCACTTCGCACATGTGAACTTTCGAGCGGTGAGTTTGAAAACAAAAAAAAACAACAAAAAATAAACAAACAACAAACTTAAGATCCCGATCGATAATCACTTCATCGATGTTCTCGAAAATGTATGGAGAGGATCTAGAACAAGCCTCCTTTTTGACGATAAGTGCTCCCTCGATCCTGCATGTCCGAATTTGGGAAAGAGGTGAGCTACTTTGGTTAGGGGCCGCAACACCCAAAGCCGATGTCAAGCAATGTTATAAAAATAAAGAACAAAAAGCGAAAATGGTTCAAAATTAAAAGTAGCAATGGGCTCAATCAAAAGTAAGTTTGAGCTTTGTGTTTTCTCATCCACGCTGTTTGGCACCGTATCCACACAAAGTGGGCGGAGCTTGTGGCCCCCTAACTTTGGCGCTTGTGGGGTTCGTTGGAAGAGTGTATCAACCATCAATCACCGCGCACCAACAAAACTTTCATAAGACACTTTTTGAGAAAGTGAAAAGTTTTATTCATAACCTTGGCAAAGTTGAAAAAATCGATCCGATCCAAAACTGGTGTGCAGGTAGTACTCACCGTGTGTAGCACACCTGCACCATGCGGAATCACCCAGATTGTTTTTCGACGAGTGGTGATGTATGTTTCAGTGAAACGTAACCCAACCGACTTTGCTATTTCGCAATCATTCAGAACAAGCAAGGGCGCAAAAAATGCACAAAATTCAGGTGAACATACATACTAAGTTTCATCCAGATTGCTTTCAAACTCATCGAGAAAAATCGAATTGTTTCATATTTTAATTTGCAGCTCAGCGGGGAGCTATGATAGTTCGCTTTTTTATTGTAGAAATAAGAATATAAACTAGTAATCTTGCTTCCATAGAAAGATGAACGAAATTTAAAAATACACATTGGCTCAATTTTGGCAAAGAACGCGCAAAACTTCGAATAAAATCAGTTCTTGATAGGGTAAATTACCGTATCCAATTTTCATCATTTGCTACCGCTCGACAACGCAGCGTAGTTTTATTTTTTCTTCATGACTGTGATTGACTGTAAGAATCAACGACTCTATTGTACCAATTGAAAGTATATTTGCTTCTGTTGTACACTTTAAAACAGTCAGTTCTCGATAATTCGAACTTTCCAGAACTGATCGAGAACTGATTTTATTCGAAGTTTTGCGCGTTCTTTGCCAAAATTGAGCCAATGTGTATTTTTAAATTTCGTTCATCTTTCTATGGAAGCAAGATTACTAGTTTATCTTCTTATTTCTACAATAAAAAAGCGAACTATCATAACTCCCCGCTGAGCAGCAAATTAAAATATGAAACAATTCGATTTTTCTCGATGAGTTTGAAAGCAATCTGGATGAAAATTAGTGTGTATGTTCTCCTGAATTTTGTGCATTTTTTGCGCCCTTGCTTGTTCTGAATGATTGCGAAATAGCAAAGTCGGTTGGGTTACGTTTCACTGAAACATACATCACCACTCGTCGAAAAACAATCTGGGTGATTCCGCATGGTGCAGGTGTGCTACACTCGGTGAGTACTACCTGCACACCAGTTTTGGACCGGATCCATTTTTTCAACTTTGCCAAGGATATTTTCACTTTCTCAAAAAGTGACTTTCATATGCTTAATTTTTCTTGAACTATTTTTCATCAGGTTTCTAACATTTCTACTGGCCGCAAAATCCTACGATCTTCGATTATTCATCCGAGACTTGGGAAAGGTGCGCATTTGATGAGTTTATCCAATTTTGAGTACGGCGAACGGTGATAAATTCTAAAAAATTCAAAAAAACAATAATTTCAGGATATTGATGAATCTTTCGTGCGAAGATATGCTCAAGTGTCATCTGAGTTGTACATTTGCAACATTGATTTTGTAGGGATTTTAAAAAAAATTATGATATTTCCTAATATCTCAATCGAACGTTTGCAGTACCTTCGGTTCCCCGTTGACCGGAGCTTTGCCGATACGTTTTCGTCCTTCGATTGGTGTGATCTGGACCAAGTAATTGTCGGCGCCGACTGGATCGTTCCAGCAATCGTTGTAAGAGCTGTTGTTGTTGTTGTTGTTGTTGTTGTTGTTGTTGTTAAATATATTAAGTTACAGACACGTTTGCGGCGGCAAACGAGAGGTTTCCTCTGCAGCAGCATTACGCGAAAATTCTACCATAGTGACTTCATTAATCTTAGTCCGGATATTAAGGTAACAACATCGATTTTCTCTTTATCTATCGTAGCATAACTAATTTTCCCGACGCGTTTCAAAACTATTATCACTTCTTACCATTTCATCCGTCCAATATCCAACCGGGCTGAGTTTTGCTTCATTGATTGCCTCAGAAAAATCCGGATAGCTTTCACGAAATTAGTAACGAGTACCGTTCAAAATAATCTAGGCACTTTTCAGCACGAAATACGGATGATCAACGGAAGGTTTCGAGACGTCTTTCATCTCATTGGTACTATTTTGCCCATTTTTACCGTTTCTGGGCGCTCTTAGAGAAAGCGAGAGAGCTTGTGAAATTGATAGAGCATGTGTAAACGAGAGAGTGTGTGAGATTGAGAAACCAACACCCTTCAGGCTCCGAGTACTCAACAATCATCTCCATTGATCAATTCAAGACTTCTCGCTTTCGATTGAATTTTGCGATCGACAAGTATAAGTACTGACCATGAACTTTCATCGATTTTAGTGCCTGTATTGTTTTTGTAAGCTAAAACAATCCCATTGCTATTTCGTTGTGAATGGAAATATTTTCTGCTGGACAACTATATCTTATACTGATCCGTCTGTCTGAATCATTGAATGAAGCGTGCAAAAAAAGAATTAAACATGCGAAGATTGGCGTGTGGATTGTTGAAAGGCTGTTTGGGAACATGAAGGACTGGACTTGTGGCATTTCTGCAATTTTCGGCCTGACAATCAAACCAATAATTTTCGGCTAGACAGTCTCTTTGTTCATTTCACATTCGTGCTTCATTGAGAGCAATTAATAGAGAGAGTCCGGGCCAGAAAAGACAGAAGTCTCGAACTGTTTCCATTGCTGGCACACGCTTGACGCAACGGCACACGCACAATCATTTTCTTTTGAATGACACTCTTTCTAAAATTTATTAGCTACAAAGTCTGCTAAAAAAAGTGCAAATGGTCTCCAGGCAAACAACCTTCACCCTCCCACTACTAATTCACGACGAGGTATCTTAATAGGACGTTTTATTTAAGAATTATATATGGAATATTTCTATCATTTTAGGATCATTTCTCCGACTGTATGCGGGAGGTGCTCAAGAGATTGAATCAGTGAGTTGCAAGGGCTCCGAATCGGCAACCCCCAGAAATTCACCTTTATGGACGGAAATTGACTGAAGAATCAATATTAATCGTCACATTGCGTTTTGTATGACTTGTGAAACACAACTTTTCCCTGCTCGCTCCACTCACAGCAGTGATCTCTCAACGGGGGTTCTGTGTAGATAGCAGCACGATAGGACACACGAGGATGTGACCCCTCAATTTCCTTTAGAGGCGAATGAAGGAATCTTTTTTTGCAGTGACGATGTGACGTCCTCTCCCTAGTTTCTTAGCAGGGCCTTAAATTTGCAGGTGGCTGATAATGGGATAAGCTAGGTTCTGATTGACGTAGCTTGCGAAACATATTCGGTTGAATCTTGAGGATTTGAACGAACGAAGTGATGATGTTTCTGATTACGCGGTTTTCCAT
>LS512994.1:131841-151854 GCA_900490845.1 Pristionchus japonicus | reverse complement strand
TGACGATGTGACGTCCTCTCCCTAGTTTCTTAGCAGGGCCTTAAATTTGCAGGTGGCTGATAATGGGATAAGCTAGGTTCTGATTGACGTAGCTTGCGAAACATATTCGGTTGAATCTTGAGGATTTGAACGAACGAAGTGATGATGTTTCTGATTACGCGGTTTTCCATAGGAAAGCTTCGTAAATAGCCGTACGATATCGCAAACTAGGAGCTGATTATCTTCTCACTCAGTGACGATGTCGACTCCCTCACCCTCTGCAGTCAGCGCGTGCACTACCTCTCTGAGGCATGTCGTGCTGTCGTTCGCAGAGCGGAAGCGCTCAAGATGACAGTCAGCAGAGTAAACATTTTTTTAAAATTCGTGTACAGCCCGTGCTCTTGTATGCATTCGAAGGTTCCAAAAAGCAAAGATTCTAGTATGAAGAAGATTGAGGAATCGTAGAATCAATTGCAGAAATCTGCGACGTTCTCCGTTCATCTCGACCGTCCTCCTCCTCATCCGTCGATCACTGCAACACTGAATACTCTGCTGGGCACGATCAGTACACGTTACTCGGGAAGCGAGGATCTGTCCAGCAAAGTATGTCCGTTTTCGGGACTTCTCGCCTCTCATTCTCGCCCATTTGCCAATCCGAGCGGTCGGTTGATCATATTTCCATTCAGAAGAGTAACTGGATTGGCAACTCAAGCCTAACTTCCATTTTCGACCAAGCTGCGTTTATGATGAAGAGATACATGTTCGACACTGTTGTATTTCAAGGGGTTCGTTGGTCTAGAACTACAGTTTATAAGGCCAAATGAGAATTTTATCAATGACTCAGATTTCCATTCACCATCTTCTTGATGCTTTCCAAGATATCCCGAGTGGAATGGTCTTAAACTTCAAAGAAGACTGTTTCATTGATCTAAAGTGTCCAGTACTGAGTCGGAGGTTGACCAGTTCTTCTGTTTAAGAACGAAAAAAATGAATTACCCTACAGATTTCTTGATTTTCTTCTCTTTCGTGCGAAACCAATAGCGCTACAGCTTCTAATTGAGGATTTTTGTAAGGTGCGAGAACGTTTTCCTTTTTTTCGTATAGGAACCACTAAATTCAGAATCGGGTTATTTACGAGATTTTCCTTCACAATCTCGCAGCGAGCCTTCCTTCAATCGAACTGTACATGTCTTGTGGCGATGAAGTATGTTGAATTTTAACTCTAGCCCAGTCCTCTGAAGACAGGGTACTTTCGAAGAAACTTCTATACAGATTTCTCTGAAAAAAACAAAGAAAAATTTTCAGAGTCATCGATTCTACGTATCTGACCCGGACTTTGCCGACAGTTTCGCTGCATTCGAATATGGTCGATTTCGGCATGCAGTCGTTGATACTGATGACGTTATTCCTTTAATTATTGTAAGTTTTAAATATGATAAAATTAATTTATGATTCTCATTCCATTGCAGAAGCGATTGAGACGGGAGAAGGAAGGAATTTTATGTTTCAGAATTACAAGGCCAATCAATGAGAGAGATATTAGCAACGTTATGCAGCCTGATCTGACGGTATTTTATGAGTAATTCGTATCTCAATAATGATTTCGATGAGACCTGAATAGTTTTTCAAAGTTTTTCACTGTTCCTTAAAAGATTTCATATCTTTTTTTCAGTCTGTAACAGCGACTCATCCTGAAATTGACGGCTCGCTCTACGGTATTCTACTAGATGAGACTGCTTGTTGCGCAATGATTTCAAGGGAACGAAATGACAACACAATCATTGTCTACTTTGGAAGCTATAGATAGCGTCAATTTTGCAAATTTTAGGGGAGGGTGTAGCTATATACTTTGTCCATTGTCACTGAACGTCAATTGATAAACGATGTTATTACAGGAATGATAAGCGTGATCAGTGAGCTTCACTATTTTTTTTGAAGAGTTATTTTTCAAGTTGATGGCGCTATGATATTGTTTTATTGACAAGGATGCTTTGATTATTTGGAATCTAATCAGATTTCTCTGTTCCACTCGTTTCTCTTTTACGCTCGCGTACCCCCGTTGTATAGCAGAGAGTAGGTTGTGAAATGTGGCCGCAACGCATAAATATGCACTTTCTGAATAGTGATTTAGGCTATTTTCCTCATTTATTGGCGTCCAATGGTTCTATTTCGATCCATTTTTTCGACCGCGAGAAATATTCACTATGTTCAGGGCCCTACATGCTCTCCAAACTCGACATTCGCCTATTTAGTAGAGGAGAAAGAAGAAAGGAAAGAAAACAAGGCAAGCTTTTCTTCTCTTCGATTGATTTTCACCTGATTTTCTCTCATTTTTTTGGTAATTTTAATTTTTTTTTAAATTTTATAATAATTTAATTTTTTTAAATTTTATAATATTTTATAATTTTTTTAAATTTTTTTTTTACATTAAAATGCCATTTTCCCCTTAGTGATCAAGGAATGAATCACGTCTATTTCTGTTTCCTTGAAGAGTTCCCCGAAAAATGATTATCTTTCACTTTTTCTAGACATACGATTGCCTACATAGTGTAGCACTAGTGGTCGGTGATTGGACGGTCGATCAGCTCTCCTCCGGGGAACAAATGAGAATCTTTAAGTCAGTTATTGCAGATTCGTCCACGATGAACGAATGATGAGGATACTCAAGAGAACGGTGCTGCCGAACCGTGAACCCTGCGAGAGAAGTGCACTGCAGCGGGCAGAGTCCCGGCAGCTTTTCGCACGTCACATAGAAAAACGCCAGATTTCAGTGGACTATAGTACGCTCATATCCGGAATAAATGTATTGAATGAGACTCATTGCGTTGAACAAATGGTCAATTTCGCCTACATTAACTGTAGCTTATTCACTGATGCGAAAGCGGTAAATCTTAGAGAGGTTCATGTGAAATCAATTTATGCCAATACCTGTAGGGGTTGAACATGATAAT
Organism: Pristionchus japonicus; assembly: GCA_900490845.1. NCBI lineage: Eukaryota > Metazoa > Nematoda > Chromadorea > Rhabditida > Neodiplogasteridae > Pristionchus > Pristionchus japonicus. The sequence continues at coordinate 148,924 of LS512994.1, read as the reverse complement.
TCAGATAACAAATCAATCCCTGTGTGGGTCACATTAGTCAAAGTTCGAAAACAACGGATTCCCAAAGAAAGAGGACGAATAGTCGTTTGGCTGCGCTCTTTGACTCGGTTGCTGCAGTCCCCTCATCGAATTACTGTGGTGCACCATCGGTAGCTGGTTCTGGAGGTGGTAAAGGGGATGATTGGGAGCATAGTAATTGGGAGCGAGGCTAGCTGAGTATTCTCTAATCCGAGCGTCGATAGAGGCCTTGAGTGAGTCCGAGTAGCTGGTGTACTCTGACTTGTACTGAAATGGTCTGTTTTATATCGTTGCAGTTCGTAAAGTAGAGAACTTCGTTAGAAATTAATCTACCTTGAGAATTCGCAGTCCATCGAGGTTGTCGATTGAAAGGCTGGCGTCCTAAATCATGCTTGCAGTATTGCTTTTCTAAGTTATATTCTTCCGCACTTGTCTAGTGGACTTACTCTCAGCATTTCGAGTTTGTACTGATCGGCGAACTCCAGCTTCACTGCTAGACTAACATGCTTCGAGCGGATGAGAAAGCGTTCAGCCGCATCGATTGCTGACTGAAATTGGAAACGGGATTCATTCACACGATTTATGCCTGGTGTCTCGAAATTAGTGTTGATCATTCAAATTGATTGGAAACGTTTGACTTTCGTTTGGAAACGTCTAGTCTGGATAAAGCCAAATTGTTCAAAAAAAAGAAAAAAAATCAGTTAAAGCTAGCTGAAGCCAATCCTCACCTTTACTTCAAATCTAACAGCAAGAGTGAGAATGTGTGCCACGTTCTTCGCTGAAAAGAGATTATTTCTCTTCAGAACTTTAGCGAATGAGTTTTTTGTAGTACGAACCAGTTATCAAGTTATCAGTTAACAAGTTGAGTTAACGAACAAGAGCAAGAGCAAGGTATCTACGAACCACTCATTTCCAGATGAGGAGGGTAGATCACGCGGAGGAGGTCGAGGAATTCCTGAAAAAAATGATTATTGTTGATCCAATCCCTATTTCGGTCTGGTTGGACAGCTTCCTTGAAGCATCTTTCTGTTTTTAGGCCCGTCTTCTACAACAAAGCCGGATTGGATATCTTTTTTGGAAACATCATCCGCTGGATAAAAGTCTATGAATAACACTGGAGCTTTTCCATACAAAACAGGAAAGTGTCTAAAACGGATTGATCTTACCGCACACTTCACATCCTTCACCGGTATTTCGTCTCTCTTCGCCTCTTTGAAGAACATCGTCTCGAATACGGGCGAGTGAATGGCGAGGAACTGGAAAAGACTAATTTACTATCAAAATATTCATTTAAAATTTGAAATTGTTGGTTATTTTCGCCTGAAACTAGCTCGAACTGCATTCTATTGTGCATGAACTACAATTCCATTGAACACCGACTTGTCTCGACGCATGCATCCTCTTCAGCCCTCTCCCTACAATCAACGTGACCACATCAACCCCATTTGTCTAAATTTGAAAGACTAGCCGGACAATGGTAACAGTTCTACACGAATTCTGATTCTAGGTAATCCTAACTATCCCGGACACTCGCCTGTCTCGACACATGCAGTCTCTTCATCCCTCTCCCGACTATCAACACGACGTCACTCTTGCAGTCTGGAGTAGAGAAGTCGGGGAAGGGACAGTCCCTGAATCAGAATTTATTCTTCATGCTTTATTTTGTATCGTTCAGTGCAGCTATGCTTCACTTCATCAAGAAATGGCCTCGATAAAAAGGCGTTTGATATCAGGAAGAACTGTCGCTCGAAAAAAAACAAATTTGAACTCACTGTATTCCGGACTTGCGCTGCACTTCCACTTGAAATTCGACAGTAAGTTTGCCATTTTTGACGTATGTTGTGTTGTTCGTTTTCTGAAATTTCGGTTCATTTCAAATGTTTAATCTTCTCCGCCTCACTCTCCTTCCTCTTCGGGCGCTGGAGCAATGCACTGCCTCGGCGTGTGAAGAGATGGGGAGAAACACACTATGGTTAGAGAAGTAGCGAAATCTCACATTATTCAGCATATTCTTAGGCACGGTGAAGCAGACATCCGCCTCCTTGCCAGCGCGAAGGAGGAAGAGCTACAATATGTTGTCTCTCATTATATCTTGCAACATCTTGTTACGCCTTACACACCACCCTCATTCATCTTTCCTCATGTAAGAATATGATTTTTTATACAATACAGGTCTCAAAACTGTTCAGACTCTACGCACTCACCCGTAGTTGCGTCCACTCCGGCCCTTCCTCCTGCCTCAGCACGATTGTAATGCGAGCGTCGCAACTCCAGTGTGGGGCCTGAAACAACGAGATGAAAATATTTTGAAAAAAAAACTCGATGATATGATGATGCTTATGATAAAGCAGACCTCGCTCTCCCAATTGCACTCCGGCATCAAGGTTAGATCTCCTTTGCAGAGAGTTTCTGCGTTGAATCTCCTACAATCAGGTGATGATGTTTTAAAATAGTAACGGATTTGGGAATGCAGCTGAACTTATTCATGCTCAAAGATTGAAATCAAATCGTACCAATCCATCCCGGCAGCCTTGAAGGTCCTCGAAGCCTGCTTGTGGGAGTAGGAAAGACCCGCGATGGTCCATTTGAAGATAGTGGGTGAATCTGGCGGCATCTGAATAACTATTTCACTATTTCTACAGGTAACATTATATGATCATTATGGCAAGAATAAGGGCAAAGAGGAGAAAATTAGAAGAAGCCGAGTGATGGTCCACTTGAAGATGGTTGGCTGTTGATCAGGAGGCATCTGTGCTAGACATTTTTCACACATGAATAGTTATTTGATCTGTAAAATGCCGCGAAAATTAGCAAAAGGAGAGAAAAAGAGACGAAGGCCAGTGATGGTCCATTTAAAGATAGTCTGGAGGCTTCTAAGTGACAGTATTTGATGCACGTCCATTGAAAAAAATCTACAATCTGGGAAAGCGAAAGCAGGAAATAAAATGTGAAGAGCTCATCGGGTACGATTGGCATCCTTCCAAGACGCGTGATGTCTTCAGATGTGAAACCACGCGCATTTGAAAACAAGTCATCCCAAACAAAGTTGCGTTTGTATGTTTGTTTGTTTGAACATTGCCTCTTCCTAGCAGCTTTACCGTTTTTGTTCTATGTGTAACCTGGTTTCGCTTCAAGTTGCTCCTTATCAGATGACCAACCAACCCGTCGTCCTCAAATGGGATGTCGAAAACGTTAGCAATCATCATCTCTACAAGATCTCGCCGGTTTTCGAGGCTGCGGGAATGAACTGGTTTGTTTAAAATATTTCTTCTATGACACAAAATGTGCAGTATCACTTAATTCTTTCTTTTCATTGGGCACCTTTAATAATCTTGGGGACCTAGAATCGTCATGAGTTTTCTAATTTTCTTGGCGCCTCTTTATTACCATGGGTACCTTCATTAACATCAGAGCCTCTTTCTCTCAGGAGATTCGTCGCTGAGCGGAAAATGGTCAGGGACGACAGAATAATGGGTTCAATGGCTTCGAGGGCAGGCGATCTCACCATCACGCCGGACTGCAACTGGGACAGCGAGGTATTTTGATGATCAATTTTAATTTATTTTTTCTACGCCCGAGGCGCGACGAGATCGAAAGTTACATTTGGAAAGGTGGAAATCGTAGAGGATTGGGGGGGACTCTCCTGTAATTAGGCGAGTTGTCAGCGATGATGGGGTGGTCAGTTCGGAATAAATCGAATAGGGCTTGGTTCTGAATGTAGCAATCAGTTTAGCGAAGGCCGTAGCGATAACTCGATAAGCTCCAAGATAAACAATTGTTGTTTGAAAATCTGAAATATTTCAGGCCGAACACTGGAGCTGTGACGCGCGAATCGTCGTGGCTCTCAGATCGGACAACGTGCCAGCGTGGGAGCAGCAGAGGGTTAGTTATTTGTTTTCTTTTTTTAAAATTCATTTATTTATTTCCATTATTAATTATAATACTCATAGCGAACAACGAGAGTATTCGGAAGTAGAGTGATAATGGTAGTCGGAGAACTGCTCTCATCATTGTTCGACATGGATCACAGATAATGGAGTTATGCTGTTTCAGGCGAATTAAAAAAAAAATCATTGTTATTTCTTCTTTCCAGCTCATCATGTTCCGCGCCAATCACCAGTCGACAGTCTGCTTCAACCTCCCTGAGTACACCCTCAATGAACCGGTATCTGTCTGAAACTTGGAATAAGAGGCAAACTGTTGTGGAAGGCGATCCTCCCACAGAAAGCATTGGACAGCAGGGGATTGTTGTCCGTCTAACGGCTGGCCTTACCAGCGAGTCACACCTAGCGTTGCCTCAGGGATGTAAAATCGCTTGACGTTGTAGCACCTGCACCTTTACTGTATTATCTCATCAGACAAATAGTGTATGATCGTAGGGATTATTAGCAAACAAATTATATCCAACAGTTACCCTCTGTCAGACGCACGGCCCGAAACAGTACGTCAAGGGTGACAAGCTCTGCGTGGAATTGCGAATTACCCTCGATCGCAAGTCTGGAATTCGGTTAGTGCTTGGCGTTTGCTCGATTGCAAATAATATTGTGAGATCAAACAGAAGACATCGATTAAAAATCACAGTGGTTGAATGTCGAGTAAGACATTTGACATTAGACATTTATCCTGATATCAGGAAAATCACCGATAAAGGACATTATTTTGGGATGGGGAATGGGGGCTTCTCATGATTATTAGACTCCATTAGAATAGTTTTGAGAAGGATCCAGAGAGTGGGCAAATGCAGTTATTTTGAGAAATCTCATTTCGGTGATGGGGCTAGGTTAGGCGTTTGAGACGTTTCTGTTCGGGTTTCTAAACGCGAGTTCGTAAACGTCCCAAAACCCTCATTTCCAGTGAGGAGCCTCTGCCCGACTTCTCCACTCCCTCCGCCATTAGCAATGTCGTGCTGGTAGTTGAGGGCAAGAAGTTGCATGTAACGAAACATGTGAGTCCGAAATGAAACATCGGTTTTGCAATCGAAATACTGGTAATCGTCTCTTCATTTTACACACACTCTCGTCTCTCTGAGCGGTGAGAGAGTGTGTGAAATGTAGAGACTATTGTATTTCGAACTCTATTCTGCAAGAATCGCATACAATTAGAGCCGTTCGGAAGAGTTTAGAGATCAATAGTGGTGCTTCAGCTTTAGTACGAAACTTCGTTACGCTCATTATTTTCAGTTTTTTCATCGTTCCATGTTTTAAAAAAAATTCCTGAAAAACGAATACTAACTGCGTTTCAGTTCCTCGCGATTCACTCTCCCGTCTTCGAAGCCATGTTCTTCAAGAATTTCAAGGAATCGGCGGAAGAGGAGGTGCCGTTGGCTGATGTGAAATATTCGGTAAGAAAAAAGGTCGGAGCCCCTTCCAGAAAAACAAATTAAAGCACTCATCGCATTGTTTTTGTAGGAATTCCTGGACTTACTCCGAGTACTCTACCACAGCGTGTCAGAGAGGGAGACCTCCTTTGTTCTCCGCGTCCGAGCGCTGTTCATGATCGCTCGGGGACAATGTGTAAATGAAACCTATGAAGCATATTCCATATCATACTGATAAGGATAAAATTTTCAAATCTAAAATAGCACAGCGATCGGTCCATGCGTAAAGGTGTTTTTCGAGAATTCTTGGCCCTGTCAGGCTAATTTGAATTTTCTAAGACTAATCATCCAACTTGTTCACATAATGTAACTTTTTCCAGTAGCTCCTTCATGGAAATCCCCACACCCATATTATTTTCTGCTTCCTGAAGAGATTATCTAAAACATTGTGCATTTAGTTTTTTGCCGATAACGTTGTTTTTTCGAGAAAGTTGCATTTTTCACTCTAATTCCTAATTTTCTCGAAAAAACAACGTTATCGTTAAAAATCAAAATGCACAATGTTTTAGATAATCTCCTTAGCGTTCAGAAAATAATATGGGTGTAGGGGTTTCCATGAAGGAGCTACTGAAAAAAGTTACAAGTATTTCTGGCAAGTCTAACAATGTAGTTGAGGAATTCTTTGAACAAAATTGATGTGTTTCAGTGAATTCTATTTGAAGTTCCACTCGAATTCTTCTCAAATTTGCCCTCGCGACCGCGCTAGCCAGTTGACAGAGGCAAGAATGATAGGGATGGGAAAGGGAGACACGCTTTGGCCTCGGACGCGATAATTGATTTATCTCCCCTCTCTGACACGCTGTGTCTACCCGCCTCATCTGGAGATCAATTGTAAGTCAGAATCAGAAAAACGGAGATCCAATGCGCATATTAATTGCAGGTCTCAACATCAACCACATTCTTAAACTCGCCGATAGGTTTGAGTTGAAGGTAAAGCTCTAAAAAATAGGGCTCTCCCCTGTGTATTGACTCACTCCAGAGCATTCTCTCTCTCTACCATTGTCATTCTTCATGTGGATAGAGACAAATGGTTGTACAAATGACAGTAAATTCCAGTCGGCCTCCGCGAGAGCCGAAGCATACCTCATCTCCACGAAACGAGCCTCCCTATCGGTCAAGCTGTCCTTCGCGGATAGATTCCGACTGACACATCTCAGAGTCAGTATTTCTTCCATAATTCTGATTTGATATTTCAAAAACACTGCATATTGTTCTAGGACGCCTGTCTCTCGTTCAACAGCATTGAGACTTTACACAATCTCAAGGTTAGCTCTCAGAATTAGTTTCCATTTTTCCACTTTATGTTGTATTGTCGAAAAAAGTGTGTTGACGTTCAAAATGAGCGTTGAATATTCTAACTTTCTTCATTCCAGCTCTCTAACGAGTATTCGTCCTTCTCCGATTCCCTCAAAGCAGCGATTTGTGATCGACTCCTTACCTATTCCGCAAATCCCCCACCTGCTCCTTCCACTAATCATCAGATGAGAATAGGTGCTTCTAATGTTCCGATGTTGATGGGATAGGACATCACGAGACCACGATATTGTTCATGTAAATTTCGATTTTTAAAATTTTGCATCTATGTATTCATACTTCGTAATCATGCCCGCCTTTTCTTCCTCTCTCTTTCTCTCTCTATTTTTCTCCCCCTAAATCAGACCAGCAGGCTTTCCAGCAAGTAATGATGCAGCTGAGACACAAACACCATTTTATCCCGCGACCTTGACGTTTCCCTTTTGTTTTACTGGTTCGCTGTTTTTTTTCTGATAAATCTTTGAAATTGCTGGGGGTAATTTTTACAGAATGAATATTGCGAATTCATAGAGCATCCAACAAGAAAGTAATCATATCCGGTTGATACGAGGACTAATCATGAATTACCCCAGCAGCTGGCTGTAAACTGCGCGTCTGGCTGATGAGCATAGCTCCTTTTTTCGATATTTAAAAATTTAAACACTGGAATATTCTAATTGCAGAATGCGCTCAGTTCTCAATCCGAGGCGCATTATGAACATTCTGGTTAAGAAATTTCCCGATGCTGCCATGCTTACGACACCCACATGCGGTAATTTAAAAAAAATTTTTAATTAATTTTTTTAATTTTTAATTTTTAACTCGTCGCTTTTAATGAGAATACCTGCATATTTCTCACTTATCAATTATATCGTTTAGTTGGCAAAAAGTTGCATTTATCCACGAAAGAGCTTATCATTACCACCTCCGAGTTTGAAGGCCTCACCAAGGTAATTTGAATACAATTGTTTTTCTAAAAATGTTTTAAAAATATTCAATTATTCAAAAAAATAATTAACTAAATTAAATTCAGACAGAGCAACGCAAACTTGTTGTGGATGCGTTGAAAGAAAGGATGACAAAGAAGAACTTCGACGATCTCAAAATTATAACCGTTTAAAAAACGCAATATTGATTTGATTCTCAGAATTACTTATCATGCTTGACTTAATAAACATTTCTTCGTCTTTGATGAGATGAATGAAGTCTCTTTTCATATCTGTTGCTTCAAATGTACAATAGCAAAATGGTCTGCTCCACTAAGAGAAATTTCATTGCAACAGTCTACGATAGAGTAGAGATACTGTATGTACATCACAGCGACTGTCAGCAGCGAGATGATCGATTGCGTCGTTGGGTGGGATTTGGTGCATAACATTCTGCCGCCACAGAGAACGCTGAACGATTTGCATGAATCGAAATTTGAGTAGGCGGGAAACTTCTCTCTGTCCATCCTTTTCTGAACAACAGACGTGAGCACATTAGGTGCTAAGAATGGGCGGAGACTGCGGTGACTCCGCCTACATTAGGGACTATTTAAGGAAGGGTGGTGTGTCTTCTAATCAGACTCTCTCTGTTTTCTCTCCTTTCCTTTTCCCATTCCATCTCGTAGTTCACTCAATCCCAATATGAAAATTTTTAGTTTGAGAAGTCTACACTTTCTCTGACGTCTACAGCTTGTTGACAATTCTCGTCATCAATTCCAAACCTGAAAACAGTGCTGTGAAGTCTGCATACAAGAAACGATTGGAGGCCATGAAGAAGGAAATGCTGAGTTTCATCAAGAGCAGGTAATTAGAGTGCGAAATTCGGGTCGCCGTCTCTTCAGTTTAAACACTCTCTCACCGGTCAGACAGGCGAGAGAGTATGTGAAATGAAGAGACGATTACCCGTATTTCGAACTCTACAGGTAATGAGATCGAGGCATTCAGGCAATGAAATGAATTGTATGCTCCCCAATAACCCGAAATATTCCAGTGATGTTCCCTTTCTATGGCGTCGGCTCCATATAGGACGTAATCAGGGCGAACATGGAACGGAGAAGAGAATCTTGGTTTCCACGCCTGCTGTTCACCGTCTCCAAGTGAGTGTGCTGAGGACAATAGAGTTTGATAAACGGGTCGCCGTCTCTTCATTTTGCACACTCTCTCGCCTCTCCAACCGGTGAGAGAGTGTGCGAAATGAACTGCGACCCATTTATGGACCTCTAGAGGGGAACATTCTGATAAGAACATTCTTTACCTTCTGGATGAGAACCGTTTGCTGTTTCGTCTATTTTTTGTTTGTTTTCACACCCTGATTAAGTTCTCATTCAGTAGGTTCTCATAAAAATCCGACACAGTGCCTCGCTGAGATAGGCTTGATTGGAATTTCACTTGTTCGTATCGGAATGGAACATGTGATTCCAGGAAGATGGTCGCGACAGAGTGGCTCAGAGGAGGGCAGAAGGAACGCGTTTCGCCCCTGCCCGCTCCCCGAATGCTTGATTGGAAATTAATTAATTATGTCTAATAAAGTACTGCGAAATAAATCTCCTCCACACGTTCACTGTCCATGTCTTAACTCACAAGCAATATGATATTTTCCCCTGTTTTTTTTCGGTCCGGGCTATTCTCTCAGAGAATGATATCCCTACCAAACTCATTCGCCACCTTGCGCACACTCAGAGCGGTCGTAGCCTGATTCAAAAACAGAGGGAAGCGAGGTTGATTCCAAGCGGCTGTCAGCTACAAATTCGTCGATTGCTTTGCATAATTGTATTTGTGTTTCCTGTATTTTCATGCTCTAACACCAATGCGCCACGTTCTCAATCCACACCGTATCGGTGCGATTCTGCTGAAAAAATTTCCAGGCGCCTCTATTATGACGTACTACCACTACGGTATGCTTTTTCCTGCAAGTATTCAGGATTGAAACGAAATTTTATAATTATTCGTTTCAGAAAACATTCGACCTGAACATTCGACCTGTGTTTTCATCAGCACGCCCGCATTTAGGACTCTCTAAGGTATTTTTTTTAAATTTCAAGTTAAAGTTAAATAATTAATATCAGGAGGAGCAGAAAGAGGCCGTTTTGGAAAAGAGAAAATGACAAAGAAGAATTTCGATGAATTAACAATCAAAACAGCTTCTTGGCCTGACTAATTCCAAACTTTGACTCTTTTAATTTGTTATCTTTTCTATAAAAGTTGTGATATCTTCATCGTATTGCTTTATAGAACGTTTCAGAGTGAGTTTTTACTACATTTCTACATTTGATGTTGTAATGAATAATTCGATGGCACGATAAACATTGACATTCGAACTCTCGGACTCATAAACTCAAAGAGCACATTCAAAGTGCCTACAGAAACCAGCCGCTTCTTTCGTAAGATCCATCTCACGCAAACTTAATCGCAATCGTCGAATGCTCTTAGAGTCTGACCCTCAAGCACTGCCCGAGCACTTTCGCGTGTATTTTTCAATTTTTAGTCACTAGATTTTCTGATCCTCACAATTCACCTCAACAATTCCGCACCTCTCATTTGATAGTTGCAAACTAGGGTTGAATGTTCGATGTTACGAAATCGCATTCGATAATCCATCAAATGAGTCTCATTTCGAATCAAGCCAATATTCGATACGATATTGATACGATATTGCACGTAGCTTGGCTCTCATTTCGAAACTCACTCAAATCGCCCTTATTCTCCGCTTTCACTCTGTAGACCGGTCTCCCCTCTCCCTCTGCCAACTAATGCGAGTGATACGATATTAACTCTCTTTTCGAAACGCGACTCATTTAAATGTATGTCGTTTCGAATTGAGAGTCCATCATTCAAATTGATGCGATATTATCGTTATCGTTATCGTTTGGTTAACCCTATTGTATCGTTTGGTTAACCCTATTGCAAACCTGTCCTCAACCTCCAGAAAAAACACCAGATGGCCGCACAGCCTGTCGTCTTCAACTGGACCATCGACCGGGTGTCCTCACCTCATCTCATGAAGACCTCGCCAGCATTCGTTGCTGGTGGCATGAACTGGTACGTCCTTCTGACCTCAATTTTGTTGATCTAATTTGTATCGCGCATCAATGATGGCACACCCTGATGTTGCATCCAAATCAGAAGCCCGATCGATTCGGAATATCTATCTTAACTTTCCTGTTTTTTGGCCCACACTCAACCACGCCAGCTACATGTCGGGATAGGGATGAACGAAATGAGGGGTTGGAATGAGATTGGTAGGGAGAGAATACTCTGTTGGAATAGGTAGGGCCAAAAAACAGGAAACTGCCTATCTATCTAGTCGATTAATTGATGCATCGTCTAATTGCAGGCGCATCACAGCTAAACGAAGGTTGCCTGTACCGCCAGGGTACCCGGGACCGAACGGGTATACATTACAGCCAGTGTATCCAGGTGAGGCTGGCCATCAGGGTTTGACGGGAGGGGGTGTTCAAAAATAAATTACAATAATTCATAGTTCCTAGTTCATGATAGTTCATTTTGCCACTGCGAAATCACTGAAGATTTGAAATGTCTGATTGAAAATTTGAATTGTCAATATCAGGAGGAGCAGAGGAAGGATGCGACTTGGAGCTAACGCCCGAGTGCAATTGGGAGAGCGAGGTTGTTTTTTAAAAACTTTGTTCTTTGTTTTCATCACAACAACAACAACAACAACAACAACGGCAGCAATTCAGAATCTACACTGGAGCTGCGACGCCAACATTACGATCACGCTCAGGCAGGATTCGGGTGCGCCCTGGACTCAGCAGAGGGTAAGTTTAATATTGTTTAACAAAAAAAGAAACGAGTGAAAAAAGTTCAAACTACGAAAAATGATAAACATTGTGAAATAGATTACCTCTTCCTGCAATTCTACGCCGTTTCATCCGATTTAATAATATTTTATATTGTACCCGCATTTTACTTGTAAAATCGCCTAAATAAATATATAGATAAGAGTGAAAAAACTGATAACCTCATTTTCTTCCAGATTTTCTCACTGCGAGCTGGCCAGGCCTCTGTGGTTTGTTTCACCGTGCCCAGAGGAATTCTTGAGAACGTTAGTTGCAATTATTCGTCCTTTTTGACCTGTAAATGGTCCTTCAATCTAGTCATTCAAACCAATGTTGTTTCTCAGAAATATCTCGGCAACTCAAATTTCGTGGTGAACGGCAAACTCAGCATCGAATTCAGCGTCACTGTGGAGCGAACGTCAGGAATTCGGTCAGTTTCCCGTTGCCTTTTGGACTATAGTGGTTTTCAATATTTTCTCATGAGAATTAGACGCTGTACATGGTTCAAGATCGAGTACTACGACAAGTTAGACTCATTTATCTAATCATATCAGCACTGCCCCTCTGCCCGACTTCGCCTCTTCCGATGTCAAAGCGGACGTAGTTCTCATTGTTGAGGAGAAGAGACTGCACGTTTCGAGGAATGTGAGTGAAATGCGTCCTGAGGATCAATAAATGAGCAGAAAATTTGAGTTTCAGCTTTGATTCAAATTGATTTGCGTTCACTTTGTATTGATTTATCGAAGGGTTCGTGCTGAACAAAACTTGCACAGTTTGAGATTAAAGAGCTGATTTCAGTTTCTCGCCATCCATTCTCCCGTCTTCGAGGCAATGTTCTTCAAGAATTTCAAGGAGTCGAATGAGGAGGAAGTGCCGTTGGGAGACGTGAAGCATTCGGTAAGCGTAGCGTATTTTGAAAAAAAATGGGAGCATTTCGACAAATCTATTTCCAGGAATTTCTCGACCTTCTCAGAGTCATCTACCCACCACACATGGAGATCAACGGTTCGTATCCTAGATTATTTTAAATTCTTTCTCGAAATTCTCTCCATTTTTGAGACAAAAATTGTGATGTTGTAAAACATTTGAATTTACATTTCAGTCTTCAACGTCGAGCACATCCTTTTTTTATTGATTCTTCTGCCTCCTTTTATATAAAAAAGTATATAGTAGAGCTTGAAAAAACATTACATAACAATTTCTATTTGGATTTCAGCCTTCAACGTCGACCACATTCTCATGGTGGCTGATCGATTCGAAGTGAAGGTAACAACGATCTTCTTTTTATCAAAACCGGATTTATTTCCTTTCAAATGGTCAAGATGAGTTTCGAAACATCTACTTTACCTAATACCTTTGAAATTAATCAGTTCCTTCTTGAATGTCATCGTAAATAAAATAACAATTGTTCAGACAACAATCAATCACACCGAAAGCTTCCTAGTTTCATTAAAAATAGCACTTCATGAAAAAAATTTAAAGCATATGTTGAATATGGGAAGGATCAAACGATTAAATAATCTTTTGAGACAGCAATCGATAACGCCGAGAGATATCTCATCAGCACTACACGCATAGAACTGCCGGTGAAGCTGCAGTACGCGGATAGACACCGACTTACCCTACTCAGAGTAAGTCTCTCCTAGTGTTTATCACTCTATCATACCGGTACATTCGAAAAAAGTTTATTTGATTTGCAGGATACCTGTCTGTCATTCAACAACATTTCATTACACGAGATCAAGGTAAACTTGCATAATTTTAAGTATTATTGTCGCTCCAGGATACAACAGTCGGCAAATACATTGCAGAAATCTCCCCACTACAAGCACTACTCGGATTCACTCAAGGCTGCTATTCTGGACCGACTGCCGACTCATTCTCCTCGTCGTCCCGCTTCTCCATCCTCTTACGATCCTAACCAAGCATACATCGTGCCCACTCTAGCGACGGCACACCAGCGACTCCCTCCGACTCATCCATATACGCAGCAGGCGCAGCTGATGCAGATGCAGCAGCGGCGGATGCAGCAGATGCGGCAGCATCAGGCTGCTGCCGGTGCAGCTGCCCTGCCTCCGCCGCCCACCAGTCATCTGCAAGGGCTGACAGCGCAGCAGCAGCAGCTGCTGCCGCAGGCTCCGCCTCCTGCGCCTGCAGCTGTGCAGCAACAGCCTCAGCAACAGCACCCATGATCCGATCTGTTGCTTCACTACTTTTCGCCAACTTCGTGTTTGTAATGTCTCGTTGCACTGATCGAATAAAAGCTGGGGAAAAAACATTGAAGCAAATCTTGACTGCCCGTCAATTGAAATGAGGCCCTCACAGGCTCGTCAAAAGAGATTCCAACTGGAACGGGGCGTTTCTCATAGCAACTGGAAAGATGACTCGTCTTTCCATCCCCTTTTCACTATGCAACCCTCGCTATACGATTGGCATCTTCTTTTCCCTCCTATTTGAGAACATTTATTTGAGCCTCTTCTGTCACAGTTTCTTTATTTCGCATATTCTGCGAGTAGAGTTCGGGAAATATTTCGAATATTCCAGAAATGGACGACTACAAGGACGAAGACCACATCCAATCTGATGGTAGCACGCTCCTGATCGCAAAGAAGGTGTTCTCGAAGGGTGAGCAGCACACTTTCTAACACATTGGGGGGGGGGGGGTGTGAGAGCAAGGTGAGCGCGTTCTCCATCTCGGATCATTCCTGTCCGAAACTTTGAAATGCCAATCCCTGTGAGCTGAATGGTTTTTGCTGGAGGAACGTTGATTCTTACTCATGAGTCAGCCATTGCCGTTAATATTTACCTAGCTAATTTTCATCATTCAGCAACCACTGAGAAGAAGGGCAGCCCTGTCTCCTCCGACCCCCTGGTCGCGCTGTACTGCAGGGAGCATGGAATTGAGAGTGAGTTTCAAATTCCGGTCGCTTTCTCTCCATTTCACACACTCTCTCCCCAGTTAGGGAGTGTGCGAAGTGGTGAGACGGCAACCCGGTCACTATTTTGCTGATTTTTTTCATGCAGTGGTGCAAAACTATCTGGGTCACTTGTTTCGCAGTAAATATTGGAGAAAGCGAGAGAGTATGTGAAAATGAGAGACCGAGATTTTTTTCGCACGCCCCAAAAGCACTATTCCAGATGACAATGACGATGAAGAGATCGCTGCTGGCGGAGACGTGAGCTGTGTGTACTAATGGTTTTGTTTTCGAACCAGTATTTTTCGCTGGGTATGAGTAGTGACTCCAAGTTCCGCCCGCTTTGAGGAGATAGTATGACGAGAAAGAGGGCAGATTTAAATTCAATGTCTAATGTTGGCACTGGTTCGATGAGAATATTCGAATGATAGCCTTCTCCGGTAGCAGGTTATCCCCTAGTGCTCTAATTTCCAGTCCTCTCCATGGTGGCGCAAGGCGTGGTCGGCGTGGCGGCAAGCTGCCTGCTCACGTTCGGCGTTGCTACGTGTGAGTTTTCGCGCCAAAACCGCATTTGAACGTTCCCTGCAAGACCATAACCCGGTTTCCGGCTTCTGGAGTTCACAATAATCGTCACTTCATTTCACACGCGCTCTCGCCTCTCAATGAGAGAGTGTGTGAAATGGAGAGACAACCGTATCTCGAATACTAATTTGCAGTCTACGGCTTTCCGCCGGAGCGGCTCTGGACGATGGTCCTGGAAATCCAGGGAAACATCACTGCTCGGTTCAAGTGAAATCGATCATCGCTTCACGACTTTGTTTGTACAAAATAAACATCGTAAATTTGCCATGATAAAGTTGTGATAAAGTTAGCATCGATTACTTTGCGGTGCGAATGCTGCCTTTATTTTTATGTACAACATACAATAAATAGAAACTGAGAGTTTACTAGTCGTTACTAAGAACCAATTCCTCCTCAAGCGTGATGAACGACCCTTGCACTCTACAGAATGGGCACGTAACTCTGCTTCCATGTCCTTCCGATCCATTCCCATTCATCTCCTCAGCGCAAGCGAGACAGACGAGATGCCCACAACTGGATAGGACTGCTCTCTGACGAGGAGATTCTGTCAGGCAAACACCGCATGCTCGGGAGAATCCATCCAAACTGAAATATTAATTATTATTTCGAAATTACGAGATTGTAAAAATAAAATTTGAAGCAATCTTGAATAAATTACTCACCCATGTTCTTCCTTTTCCTCATACAGCATAATGTATGCACTTGTAGCCGAGCATCTCGGGCAAACAGCTTCTGACGCGTCCGCGCACTCGCGGCAGACCGCATGACCGCAGCGCGTGTAGACTGTGCGCTGCGGCGGTTCGTCCGCGAGGCACACGCGACACGCGCGCGAGAAGCGGAGTGCGGCGCTGATGTCGTTTTCCTTGCGCAACTCATCGATGCGCTCGCGAACCGCGTCAATTGACGCCTGATCTTGAGCGGATCGACTGTTTTGCCAAGTTGTCCAAAGTTCTGACAGCCTGGCTCGTCTCTGTCTCTGTGATTGCTCAAGCAAGGCTATTCTCTCGGCGTGGAAAGAGCGGTGCCACTCGAGCTCCTCGTCGAGTTCGCGTTGCAGGTCAAGCTGCAGCTCGTCAGCTTGTTGGTTCTGAAAGCAAATCTCAATCTTCCCTGGGTTGATCGGATGAGAGCATTAGCGTGATGACCTAATGGATAATGAGGCCGAGAGAACAACTGTTATGTAATAGGCGAAATATGCAAATGTCGCTCATCCAGTAGGTTATCATCAGACTGGTCTCATCCGACCAAGTGCCGATCCAACGACTAGGCAAGGCGTTCCCAGGCGAGAAGTTCTGTAGAAAATATCGAAAATTGCCCATCACAGCGACACCAGCCGTAATTATTAGGGTTGATCGTTCGGCTTACGGAACGTCCGACTCAGAGAGGCGAAATGACTCTCGTTCCGGAATCAGAGTCAATTTTTGCCTCTCGTTCCGGAACGGGTTAGCCAAGTTGAAACATATGCGAAACACGAGAGATTGAAACAAATTCATCTTCATTCTCACGTTGCGGAGCGAGAAAAGCGGTGTGAACCGAGGGAGTGGAGCTATGTTTCAGAACCTTACAAATATAGCACCTTTTTGAACTCAATCGAATACTGGGGAACCCCTGTTCGATCTCACCAGATGTTCTTATTTTACGCCTGAAACATAAGACGAAATTCCCCTGTCTCAACCCACACCGCTCTTTATTCTCTCCTTTCGAAGAATGACTTGGTTCCGGAATGAGTTCGGAACGTCTATTGTTCGACTCTCGTTCCGGAACGGCCATTGTTCAAATCTCTCTCGTTCCGGAATGAGAGGATAAGTGGATCAAAATCACTGATTTCCGTCGTTCCGTTCCGTTCGATCAACCCTAGTAATTATCATAACTGCCCACTGTCTGCCTCTCTGACGGGTGAGAGAGTGTGAAATGCAGAGACGTTTACTAGGGATGTCTAAACGGAAAACGGAATTCCGTAAATCTCCTCTCTCTTTTCAACAACTCCGTAATTGAGAGAGATCGCCTCATTTTCTATGCGGATCGATGGAGAATTACATTTTTCTGTAATTCTCATTCGTCTGTAATCGCTCGGGGCCGCTCGGTCTAGTTCATTCTTGAGGGGGGGGGGGG
>LS512994.1:84092-126306 GCA_900490845.1 Pristionchus japonicus | reverse complement strand
GTAGCCTTCATTCGGATCGGAAAGTGTCAATACAACCAACGGGCCTCATCTCGAGACCCACTTTGCTTATTTTTGGATGCCTTTCCGTTGAGGAAGGGCCGATTAAGATTTACGAATATGAATTTCATGGGAGATCAAAGATCATTACGGAGAGATCGTGATTACAGCATGTCCATTGCATGGATTCGTGTTCAACATTTGAATACCCCCTGGCAGTCATCGACAACCCGTCGCGTCTAGCACGAACCTTCGACGGAAGTAGCCTTCATTCGGATCGGAAAGTGTCAATACAACCAACGGGCCTTAACTCGAGACCCAGTTTGCCTATTTTTGGATGCCTTTCCGTTGAGGAAAGGCTGATTAAGACGTGGGAATAGGAATTTCAGGGAAGATCAAAGATCATTACGGAGAAATCGTGACATGCCTACTGCATGGAATCCGGTTCAACATTGGAATGCCCCCTGGCAGTCATTGACAACCCGTTGCGTCTAGCACGAACCTTCGACGGAAGTAGCCTTCATTCGGATCGGAAAGTGTCAATACAACCAACGGGCCTCATCTCGAGACCCAGTTTGCTTATTTTTGGATGCCTTTCCGTTGAGGAAGGGCCGATTAAGATTTATGAATAGGAATTTCATGGGAGATCAAAGATCATTACGGAGAGATCGTGATTACAGCATGTCCATTGAATGGAATCCGGTTCAACATTGGAATGCCCCCTGGCAGTCATTGACAACCCGTCGCGTCTAGCACGAACCTTCGACGGAAGTAGCCTTCATTTGGATCGGAAAGTGTCAATACAACCAACGGGCCTTAACTCGAGACCCAGTTTGCCTATTTTTGGATGCCTTTCCGTTGAGGAAAGGCTGATTAAGACGTGGGAATAGAAATTTCAGGGAAGATCAAAGATCATTACGGAGAAATCGTGACATGCCTACTGCATGGAATCCGGTTCAACATTGGAATGCCCCCTGGCAGTCATCGACAACCCGTCGCGTCTAGCACGAACCTTCGACGAAAGTAGCCTTCATTCGGATCGGAAAGTGTCAATACAACCAAGGGCCTCATCTCGAGACCCACTTTGCTTATTTTTGGATGCCTTTCCCTTGAGGAAGGGCCGGTTAAGATTTATGAATAGGAACTTCATCAGAGGAGATCAAAGATCATTACAGAGATATCATGATTACGGCATGCCCACTGCAAGAATTCGTACTCAACATTGAATACCCCCTGGCCGTCATTGACAACCCGTCGCGTCTAGCACGAACCTTCGACGAAAGTTGACTTCATTCGGATCGGAAAGTGTCAATACAACCAAGGGTCTCATCTCGAGACCCAGTTTGCTTATTTTTGGATGCCTTTCCGTTGAGGAAGGGCCGATTAAGATTTATGAATAGGAATTTCATGGGAGATCAAAGATCATTCCAGACTATTCGTGATTAAAGCATGTCCATTGCATGAATTCGTGTTCAACATTGGAATACCCCCTGGCCGTCATTGACAACCCGTCGCGTCTAGCACGAACCTTCGACGAAAGTAGCCTTCGTTCGGATCAGAAAGTGTCAATACAACCAACGGGCCTCTTTTCGAGACACAGTTTGCTTATTTTTGAATGTCTTTCCGTTCAGGAAGGGCCAATAAAGGTTTGTGGAGGAATTTTATGGAAGATGAAAAATCAACTATTAGGTTTTCCTCAGTACGCTCTATGACCTCTACCTTCAAAAGACCACTTCTCTGATTGACAGGCCTTTATTGTCTCTTGTGGTACATCTCATTGACAGTCAGACCATGCCTCTAGATAGTGACTTGATGGTACTAATCTCATGGCCGCGTGGCGCAATGGATAACGCGTCTGCCTACGGAGCAGAAGATTGTAGGTTCGATCCCTACCGTGGTCGCTACATTTTGCTGACTTTCATAGTCATTGTTGCTTCATTGTGCATCAGCGTCACAACCTCGAAAACAGGAACGAAGTGCGTCAACTATTTTCTCACTTTAGGAGACTCAGTTCGGGTGAGTTTCGGAGACGCTAGATTAATACGCAAAATTCAGTTGTGAACAGCAACCCAAACAAGAAACGTCCCCTCTGGCAATCGACTCTAACCCGTCGCTTCTAGAATGAATCCTTCGGATAGGAAACTTTTATTCCAGTCGGAAGATGTGAATACAACAAACGGGCCTCTACCCGAGACCCAGTCTACCTATTTTTGGATGCCTTTCCATTGTGAATGGCTGATTCTATGGAGAGACCAATATTTATCTGATTCCTGCTGCAATTTTGATCGGAAATTCAGCTGTGAACGACAACCTAAACAAGAAACGTCCCCTCTGGCAATCGACTCTAACCCGTCCCTTCTAGAATGAATCCTTCGGATAGGAACCTTTTATTCCAGTCGGAAGATGTGAATACAACAAACGGGCCTCTATCCGAGACCCAGTCTTCCTATTTTTGGATGCCTTTCCATTGTGAAAGGCTGATTCTATGGAGAGACCAATATTTATCTGATTCCTGCTGCAACTTTGATCGGAAATTCAGCTGTGAACGACAACCCAAACAAGAAACGTCCCCTCTGGCAATCGACTCTAACCCGTCGCTTCTAGAATGAATCCTTCGGATAGGAACCTTTTATTCCAATCGGAAGATGTGAATACAACCAACGGGCCTCTATCCGAGACCCAATCAACCTCTTTTGGATGCCTTTCCATTGTGAAAGGCTGATTATGTGGACAGACCAATATTTATCTGATTCCTGCTGCAACTTTGATCGGAAATTCAGCTGTGAACGACAACCCAAACAAGAAACGTCCCCTCTGGCAATCGACTCTAACCCGTCGCTTCTAGAATGAATCCTTCGGATAGGAACCCTCCATTCCAACCAGAAGATGTGAATACAACCAACGGGCCTCTATCCGAGAGTAGTTTTTATCGTATATTGTTAGAACCGTAACCGGAGAACGTCAATTAGACTGTAGTTCATAATCAGATCCAGTTGGGTTATCTCGAGTTTGATCTTTTGTCTCTGCAAAGGAGTACGGTAAGAGCAACGGTAAGCTACCGTATCCTCAAGCTACCGTAAACCTACAGTACCCGTCACTTTTTGAATCTTCGTCACTATCTGACAAGGAGGTTCTCTTCTTAGATTTCTTCTTTCTTCTATCCTTCGATCCTCTCTTTCTGTCTTTCGATCTATAATGAATACGGTAGAGGTACGGTAGTTGATCTTTGATCTCTCCTCACTTCTTCCTTCTATCTCTATCCCTCTTCTTCTCCTTCTTTCTTTCCTTCTCAGAGTCTTCCTTCTCTTTCTCCTCGGGACCAGATCGACCTGTAATCAATTATCGATTTTTGTGTGTTACAGTACTCTACCGTATCATGATGGCTACCGTAGCCTTCAGGATACCGTAACCCACCTTCGGGACCCGATTGATCTCCATCAGACTTCGGTGGTGACTTCGGTGGTTGTGGTGGTTCTTCCTTCTCCTGCGGAGATTTATAATTACGTTGGTATACGGTAGGTCGGGGCACTGGAAGGGATACGGTAGTCCGTCCTACAGTATCCCTTTCAATTCGCGATGCACCTTCACAGGTTTCTTGGTTTCTGCAGCCTTGCCGAAGGCGCCGGCGGTATCGTATAGCTGGAATACGGTAGAGTACGGTAGGGATACGGTAACTGATCGATAACTACCGTACACCCAGCATACGGTAGCTGAGATACGGTAGATACCGTAGTCCTTACGTTGATAGTTTCATCGTTTGAAGGTGGGCGAACATTCTGTCCCACTTCATTCCTATACACCTCATTCTGTAATTTGATCTTTGATCTTTGATATTTCGTCTCTATTTCTCACCGGTTCGATCTTCTTCTCGACGATTGATTCCTTGAGCATTTTCTCTTTCATCTTGTGGGAAGGTATTCTTTTGCTGCAAATAAGCCAGTTCACGACAGGAAGGGTGGTTACCGTATCCCAGTACAGTAATCAGAATACGGTAACGGGATACGGTAGTGTGGTACCGTACCCTTTCTTGTCGTTATTGTCCGAATATCTTCTACCTTGTCCAGGATATTCTCTCGATCGCACATGAAATTCTTTCGAGCGAGGCTTGTCCTGCAACGGTTGTGATTACGGTAGTTACAGTATCCGATGGTACGGTATGGTTATAGTACTGTTGGGTACTGTAGCCATACGGTATGCCTCAGTATCATTACCCGATCATCGTAATTCCTCGGAGATCGATCCCTTGGCTTGTCCTGAAACGATCGGGATTACGGTAGCGCACGGATACACTATCCGAAGGTACGGTATGCGTACAGTACTGTACTGTACACATACCATATAATACCGTATCCTTACCCTATCCGATCGATTTCCCGGAGAACGGGCCGTTGGTTTGTCCTGGAACGATTGGGATTACGGTAGGGTACGGTAGGCACGTCTTACTCGATCAGAAGCATTCTTCGGAGGAGAAGATGGGATCCTCGGAGGAGGAGCGGCCATTCGAACAAAAACCCGTGGCTGTTCCTGCAACGATCGGGTTACTGTAGCCGCAGGATACTGTAGCCGTACAGTAGGCTACCGTATCCTACCGTACCATGCGAGGGCGAAGGACCAGTGGTGGAGATGGATCCACTGGAGATGGGTACAATGGCCGGTTGTTGCTGCTGGATCCGGATCTACTCTTGTTCTCGGCGGATCTGCAATCAATAGATAATCAGGGGTACGATAGGTCTGATCTAGGGTACTGTAGCCCTACCGTACTCACTTGTTCGACTGATTTCTCATCGGCGGAGGGAGAGGGGGTTTTGGCTTCGGCGGGACCGAGGGAGCTTGCTTCTTCTCTGCAAATACATTCAGTTATTGATTGCAGATCAGTGGTACGGTAGGTCCTGGATACGGTAGTATCTAGGGACTACAGTATCATGAGTGAAACGACACACGGATACAGTTGGTTGAGGGTACGGTATCCTGAATCATCATCAATACTACGGTAACATCACGAATTCGATTTGGATACGGTGTCTTGGTTACGGTAACACCACGGTTACGACAACATCGCGAGATGTACGGTATCATAAGGGCACGATAGCTTCACATCAGGTTACGGTAACACCACGAGTTCGATTTGGATACGGTACTTCTAAATCCACAGAAGACGACGACTGCAACTGCAGTGAAGATGGCTGCGAGGAGAGAGGAGAAGAGAAGATCGAAGGGCATCCTGAAGAGAAGAGGAGGGTTACGGTAGGATACGGTATCGATCCCGAGGATCCTGGGGTACGCTCAGAGACGAGTAAATAATCTACCTGACTAGACGAGGTGACTGCTCCCGACGAGAGCAAAGATGGTGAATGAGGAGAGGAGAAGGAGAGGGAGAGAGGGAGAGAGGAGAGAGAGACTCTCTTCATGCTCTCTCGTCGAGGAGAGTTGACGTGGCATGCAAAGTGAGGGTTACGTGTTTGCGTACGTGTGAATAGGGGTAGGAAATTGCTGCAACTGCACAATATTGTGAACTTCAGCTAAAAATCGATTTGTAGATAGGGGCCGGAAGCTCCGCCCACCCTGTCGCACCAAAGTCTCTCGTTATTGGAAACAATGGCCACTGCTTGTGGTAGCTGCAGAGCAGAAGGCATGCAAAGTGAGGGATGAGTGTTTTTCTTCGAATAACTGATTGCAAGTGCAGGAAAAGAGCGTTATTGCGACATTTGCGTTGAATTCCGTGGTCGAATTGAATTCCAGGTTGAGTTTCACGTACTCCACAAAGGAAATTGATGTTGAAGGGAAGGTGCTACGGCTTTAACTGGTATGGGCAATAGGAATTACTCAGAAGCGTGCCCAAATATTCCGAATGTTTCGCTGTTCTTCCTTCTGAAGGACTGACAATGAGGCATCAAGAGAACCATGAATAACCTCACCGAAGAGGCCCCTTCTCGTTCCCATTTTCGGAGAGTAGATTCCATCATTTCTGTGTGGTCTTAATGAACCCATCGTAATGAGATCCCTCCTCGTCCTTTTCCATCCACCACCCTCATGCCCCTTTCCCTAGACGAGTCCCTTGTTCCTCCCATAAATCTGGAAATGAACTATGACTGCACTATGCTTTTAGCCTCCATCAGCATTGTACGCACTCTCTTCGTTTCACATGCTCTTTCGCTCTGTATGTGCTGAGAGAATCCGACCACCTTCATGCAGTTCAACATCGTTCCGTACTGTCTATCAATTTGATGTTGTTGTTGTTCAGTTGTCGTTTTCTGTTGTCAGTAAACCATCTATCGAAAACATACGAGACGTTCAGTACAATAATTTGTTTTGAAACACATTTGAGAATCCTGGGCAAAGTTTCGCAATATTGTGTGTGAATAACGGCTGAACGATAGGATCAATCTTCATGAATAAGAACAGAATCGAAGAAAACGAGTTCCTCTCCAGCTTGTCTAGCATTGTCTGAGATACAACATGTGAAATGAAGACTCGCTTGAAACAGTCATCACTTTACAGCCTTATCGTCTATCTCATCTTTCTCCCTGCAACTTGGCCTTTAGCATTCGAGATAGCTCCGGATAGTTTCTCTCTAGTTATCAGCTTTCTTGCAGTTTTCAATGTGCCTTTGAAAAAGTTTCACAAACTGTAGCTTCAAAACCCTTGCTAAATGTGAACGGGTTGTGTTTCACTCGATCCTTGCAACAAATTGTGGCTCTTTATCAGTAATTATGTTTCGAATCTCTCTCTATAAAACACAACTCTGCTCTGCAGTTTTTTTCTCTGATCAATGCTGAAATTGACGCAACGCGATTCTTCTTTGATCCCTCACGACAACACAACCGTGTGCCGAATACTCTGGAATTGCGTGGATTCCTAATCATGACATCTTCTTACTCCCTCCATTCTCCACACTCTTTTTTCTTTCTGTCCAACGAAAGAAGAATCAAAATGAAGAGACTCATCCTCTTCCTTTCCAATCTCCTAGAGTGGATGACTTCGCCCTCGTAATGACTGTCTAATTCACTCGATTGTTCTGACTCTCTCGAATCCTCTTGATCTCTCGCCTGACAGTCAACGCAAGAGAGAAGGAGAATTTGAGTGTAAGAGAAATTTAGGAATTCACTCGATTGTCTCGATCTCTGAATTCTCAGCGATCTCTGACTAGTCAGAAATTTTGAGAGAGCTTGGAAAGGGAGGAATCGAGAATATCAGAAATTCTGGCGCATTGTGCTGGAGATTGTAAGAGAAAGCTAGTGGCAAGAAGGAAATCTCGGAATCGGACAGCAGCGGATCACGGAATACCGAGTGCTGAACCGATTCTCTCAATGCTAGAGAGAATGGTACGTGTGTGTATACGGTGTTTAAAGACCAAAGATTAATAAATAATGTTTATAAAATCAATAATCTTTACAATAACTGGGAATGACAAAAGTTGGGGTGTGGTTTTGGAGGTGTGGTGGTTAATTAGAATGGAAACTACCGTACCTTGAGTAGTGTGTGGTCGACGATGACTCCTATCGACGATGACTCCTTTCATGGACTGCGTCGCAGAGATCGAATGGACGAACACGTTCGAAAGACGAAGCAATGCTGCATGATAATCATTTTAGTGGTCAATTCCCGACTATGATTCATGCTCCTTCTGTTTCTCAATGATAGAGTTTGATTGAAACTTACAAGGGAAGCACCAAAGTTGGGGTTAACAGATCGGAACGAGACCGATGTGGGCGGGTAGGATTAGGAGAGAGATGTTCGAAACCGATTTCAGAAGTTGCTGAGCGATCGTTTCCTGGTCAGAAAATCGATTATTAGTTTGTGTGTGGTTTTGCCTGCTCGCGATCCCAAGCTAGGCGTGAAGTTCTAATCGCTAGGCAACATCTGTCAGCTTGGCTCAACAGGTAGCGAGTTCGACTTGCTTTCACTACCCTGTGGTTCGGTTCCCCGCTGACGCATTTTTCTTTTGCTCATTTTTAATAACTTCTCCACATTCCCTTTTTTGGTTTTGTTGACATTTCATTAATTTACAATGATAATCAAGCATGAGGATGGTGGGGAAATGACAGAAAAGGTAGCTTGGCGAGAAATTTCGTACGTTCCCTTCTCCACCATTCTACATATTTGACAATCATTATAAATGCCAAATAATGTCAGGAAATGTCAACAAAACCAAAAAAGGGAATGTGGAGAAGTTATTAAAAATGAGCAAAAGAAAAATGCGTCGGCGGGGAACCGAACCACAGGGTAGTGAAAGCAAGTCGAACTCGCTACCTGTTGAGCCAAGCTGGCTGACGTTCTCTGGCGATTAGAACTTGATGCCTAGCTTGGGATCGCGAGCAGGCAAAACCACACACAAACTAATAATCGATTTTCTGACCAGGAAACGATCGCTCAGCAACTTCTGAAATCGGTTTCGAACATCTCTCTCCTAATCCTACCCGCCCACATCGGTCTCGTTCCAATCTGTTAACCCCAACTTTGGTGCTTCCCTTGTTAACCGATTCAGACAGCATCAGTGGGTAATTGTGAGGACTAATGTGCTTCACGATATGATCAAACTCAGAATGTGCTGGTGCTAATCCGGAGAACGTTCCCGTTCCTGAAAAAACTTTGAAAAAATCAGAAAAACCATGAAGAAGATGTTATTTTTTATTTCTCCGTTCCTGCTTTTATATTCGGTCCTTCGACAGACAATCCGATTAGCTAAGGAAGAAGGTTGATTATGAAAGAAATAGAAAGAAATAGAAAGAAAAAAAGTAATCAATTCAATTGGTTTCAGGATCGGTATGTTTTTTTCTTATTCTGGCAATATATTTGTGAAATGGTTTCCGACTTCGCGAACAATGTTGATCATCGAGTTTTTATTTCGATATTTGATCCACCGCTGACTATGTAATCCATTATTATTTCCACTGATAATTTGAGGCTGAAAAAACACAGGAACTAGTCCTCGTTTAGGCTCTCGCAAGAAGCTCATCAAACTCTTCCTTGGTTTTCTAATCGATGTCTGGTCATGTTTTGCAGTGTTATTTTTATTACTACCTACTTCCGGCTTAAAACACGACCCCTCACTTCGTCGCTCATTCCCCTTCCTTTCTTCCTGACAACTGCCTCAGAGTTGTTCTTGGCGCACGATTTATGAGGCCCTCCCCGCTGTCTCTCCCATTCACATTCGTTGCTTTTTCCTGAACTATCATTCCTCCCGACTCTCTCCATTTCGCACACTCTCTAGCGCTGTCCGACCACTCTAGAAGCGATGAGAGTCAGTAAATGATCGCTTTTTCTCGCCCTCTTTCCCTCCCTTATCTTCGACTTCTTCTTTAGCAAAAAGCGGGCACCTGGGATATCAGTTTATTGCTTTTGACAGCGATTCCTTGTTACAATGGAAGAGGAAGAGTGGGTGGGACACGCCCTGAAGCAGATATTTTAGCAATTTTTCTCAAGCCAAATTCTCGCTCACTGGCCAAATACTAACCAGTACACTTTCAATCAGCCCCTGAAACGCATCTGAATCTCTCCAAAACTGTCACTGGAAGCTACTTTCGTCAACAACTCCCATACAGATCGCGGCAACCCCAAAACGCATCTGAATCTCCCTAAAATTGACCCTGAAAGCAACTTTCGTCCATAAATGGCCGTCACTTCCCGATCCCGACACCATTTATTCTCGCCCACTTTCCGATGTCAAACCATTCTTCGGGATGGTAGACGCCCTCTCCAATCCACGCGCTCTCTCGCTTCTCTATCCCACGAGAGAGCACGCTGGATTGAGAGACCGCCTGTTCATCTGTCATTGTCGGAAAGAGAAGGAGGACAGGAGAGAGATTTACGATAAGCGAAGTGACTCGGGTCTCTTTCTTACAGTGCAGTTTTGACGCGGATTTATTGCCTTGAGTTGTCGATGTTTTGATGAGCTTTGAACTCCAAAAAAGATCTTGCTTCAAAGTTGCCAAAGTTTTGATGAGCTTTAAACTCCCAAATCTTGTTCCATCTTGCTCCCTTCAAATTCAACCCTGCAAGCACATTAGAGCTCTGCAGAAAGAGTCTTACTCCATCGTCGGTCCGATAAAGTGAGAGATAATAAGAATTAAGGAGAGTCGGACCTCGAGGGATAGGAAAGCACGAGTCGGAGCAGTGGGTCATTCCATTAGTGAGGTAGAGGAGAGAGACTAGGCGTTATGAGCGAATTACGCAGGCTTTCGCGTCATTTCCCGGCTTGTTAAAGCCGGATTCTGGGTTGAAAATATCTGTTGACGAAAATGTCTGTAGGATGGGTTGTGTTTCACGTGCTCTTCAAGAACGAATGAAACCACCAGATTTAGTAGGGTTAACACACATTCGGTAACTTCAAGAGGAGAACCCAGGGCGGATCTCCATCGTCTCAAGTGATCTACCGCCAAGAAAGGCCCTATTCAAGAAGCCTGCTTCGTGAGTTTGCTCTAAACCACGCTAAGTATGGACTTCGGCGGCTGGTTGATCTACTCCTCAAACGATCTCGACCAAGTGCGACTATCAAATGAGAAGATAAATGTAAGAAGATTCCATCCCTTGACCCAAAGACACTTTGAGTACGAAGATCTCAATCCCCTCCCTAAAGTTGCGTCCTGCAGGCCCATTGCCTGATGTCAGGATAAATATCTGTATCTATATCTGTATCTGTATCTAACACACATTCTTCAAAGACCAATATAAATAACATTTTTTACGAGTATTCTTTCGCTGAAACTCGATTCAAAATAGTCTTTATATTTCTCATACACTGGTCTGCGAAAAAAAACACAAAGAAAAAGCTCAAAGTCATCAGAAAATTTACAAATACCGAAAATACGAGCGAGCGAGTGAAAAAGAATGATGTGGTTCGTAGGCGTAGGAACAGTTGATATCGGCAGCTGCGGGTTGAGAGTGGGATTATCGATTGATTACTGTAGCGGGGTACTGTAGTGTGCGGTAGGTCAGAGAAGTGAATCGGCTCTAGGGCTTTGGGCGATGCTAGCATGCGAGAAAATGACAAGATCTGCGTGGGATAGAATACTGTGACTATTTACAGTCGACTGTGTGAGCAAATATGGGCAATGGGGTCAAAGATCAAAGATCAAAGATCAAAGATCACTCCGAGCAGGAGGGACTGGAGAGATCACTCATAATATGAGGCGAAAAACCGGGTGGATGCATGCCGAAAGGAGGAGGTGGATGGGGCATGAAGGCTTGCATCATGGCCGGGTCGGGTCCACCAGAGAGGTCGGTGTAACTCTGCAAAACAAGGGTTGTTGTTGTTGTTGTTGAAGTTGTTGTTTTCACAGAAACTTCTCTCAGGATCCCCGAACCTCATCTTCCTAGAGTTTGATTGCGCACTGAAACCTATCCTGTCATCTCAGACCCTGTCATGGATCCACTCTTGAGCAAGTCAATCTCGAGGACTTCAAGAGCCCCTATCATGAACCAGCCTTGCTCTCTCACTTTCACGTGCTCTATCGCTCATTGTGTCTGAAGAGAGAACATGTGAAATAGAGAGAGTCGTGGGGATCACCGTACCCCTATCACTTGCTCCCTCACCTGCTCCTGTTTAGCCAGCTGGCTCCTCTTGAAAAGGACCGAAACCGCGGGCGCTCTCTCACTTTCACACACTCTCTCGCCCTCAGCTTCAAAAACATTTTCGAAATCCTAGTGATTACCTATGGCTTAGAATCCCTCTGCTTACCGATATTGCTTCCCGTGCGCATGATTCGGCTCAGATAGATCACTTGGTCGGGAAAAAGTAAGCTCTCGTGCTAAGCCGATCCCCAAAATACTCCAGCGAAAATAGGTTTCTGGCCTGATAAAAGATTGAGAGGATGGGCGCAAAAACTGATCACACTAACGTGCAAAAAAGTCAGGGTTTACGACAAGTCGCTCTACCCCGTCTAATTAATGGGTGGTCATTGAGCGACAGTTGTTGTTCCAACGAGTGCCGCTAAGCTAACATTCCTCCGCTCATTTCCAAGCTGAATCATAGATTTGGAGAATTTTGAAAGAAATCACAATACTCAAGCGTCCAAATGGGCAGTTGTTTATTGTACTCCTGGAGCTAAACTAACAATTCGCTGAATCAGTGATCAGCCCGGGCCTATGTCTGAATACGTTTCAGGATGGGAATGAGTTCGCAAGTGCGTGTGCTAGGTGATTTCGGAATGATGCAATATCACGCCTGTCACGAGAAAATCGAGCTGCGAGTGGGAATAGAAGAAAAATCTTGAAATGAGTTAGCACCGGTTTTGGGGGTCTTCAGTCATTCCCTAGCAGCCCCCAAAGTCCCATGGTGCTGGGATCACTCTGGGGCTCCATGCACCGGGGCGTTTCCATGGGTTTTCAACTTTAATCGCAATTATCTCGCTTCTGGAGCGTTTTCATGAAAAAATGCCCTAAGTATGACCCCCGTTTATTTTTCGAGCTCTATCGATCTACACAAACTAGAAGTCAAAATATTGCCTCTGAACAGTGCTACACTTCCATTCAGATAACTCAAAAGTGTAGGAAAAGACGCGGCTAATTTTCGAATATGTTATAGAGCTCTTCGAGCTCTATCGAAAAAGTGGCAAACGGAAAATATTGAATAATCCTCTCGTATGGTTTGCTCCTCGAAAAAATCTTGATGATTTGAATTCATTTTATTCCATTCCATTCACACCGCGCGCTTTACATCGCGCTGCGCGGAATGAAACATATCGCATTCTCCCTCCTCATTTCAATTACTTTCTTCGTTGTCTATCGAATCCATTGTTTCTACCTATAATGCCTACCCCTCCGTCTTCTTCGTCCTTCTCCTCATCAGATGATACTGGATGGGTCCTCTTCCTCCTACTGTATAGAATAATGAAATTGAGAGACAACGAAGAATGAAAGTAATTGAAATGAGGAGGGAGAATGCGATATGTTTCATTCCGCGCCGCGCGATGTAAAGCGCGCGGTGTGAATGGAATGGAATAAAATGACTTCAAATCATCAAGATTTTTTCGAGGAGGCAAACCATACGAGAGGATTATTCAATATTTTCCGTTTGCCACTTTTTCGATAGAGCTCGAAGCGCTCTATAACATACTCGAAAATTAGCCGCGTCTTTTCCTACACTTTTGAGTTATCTGAATGGAAGTGTAGCACTGTTCAGAGGCAATATTTTGACTTCTAGTTTGTGTAGATCGATAGAGCTCGAAAAATAAACGGGGGTCATACTTAGGGCATTTTTTCATGAAAACGCTCCAGAAGCAAGATAATCGCGATTAAAGTTGAGAACCCATGGAAACAAAGCGATGCATGGAGCCCCAGAGTGATCCCAGCACCATGGGACTTTGGGGTCTGCTAGGGCATGCCTAGAGGTGTCCAAAACCGATGCTAACTCATTGCACGATTTCAGCTCTATTCCCAAGGATTGGAAATTTAGCTCGATTCTCTCGTGACAGGCGTGATATATCCAAAATAACCAAAAATATGTTCGATCGAAGGAAAAGCTATTGTCTCACCATGTCCATTCCCTCCTAGCGGTGACAAGGTTCATAACATTTTTCGTATGTTTTCACACCGCGAGACGCGCAAAAATAGGGGCCACTTTAATTTTCAATGGAAGAGCGGTTCAAAATGAAGCTCACCATGCCTATCGGCGGCGGTCCTCCTGGAGGTCCATGGTGTCCGGGAGGAAAGGGCTCGATCGGGCAGCCTGGAATGGAGAGAAGTTCTTGATCTGACCTGATGAACTACCAAACGCTACTGATTACGGTACACGATATTCACCCTCAAGCCCATTGAGCTTCATGGCTCTCAATCAACTAATTAAATCAGTTAATGATTACTCTACCCCGGGTTACGGTAGTCGATAGGCCGTACCTTCCACAGCCCATTGAGCGTAGTGATGCACGACCTCTCCCTGCATTTGATCAACGTGCGATGAAGGAGATGCGACGGAGAAGGGGCCGACGCCGTTCATGCGGACCGAGGTGAGGACGCGTTCCTGGAATACGGTAGGTTGGTTTAGGGTATCGATAACTGATCGATCAGTTTACACTTGGTAGGTATTAGGACTCGATCCTGGGACGAACAAATGGGTTACGGTAGGATACGGTAGGCGATCGACTACTGATTTTTCTCCATTTTTCGTGATAAATACATGACGCGGTTAGGTTTCAGAATAGCTTCAAAGTTCGAACGAAATTCGAGAATTGATTCTTCGTTGCTTTCTGTTCCCCAAAATTCCATAACTTTGCAATCCCCAGATCCCTCTCCAAACACTGTTTCCTTCCCTCCAGTCCGCCTTTTCGGTGCGCGAAAAGGGGGCCTTGTAATGTGATTCCCAGATTAGTGTCCATGGTCAATGGACTCATTGACTGGTCATCGGTTAGAGCAAGATGAGAGATCAGGCAAAGCGAGAGAGTTAGACAGGCCCTGAGGGGAGCCCTGAGGGACTCCCAAAAGACTAGAGTAGATCAAAGAAGAGCACTCTACCAATTATCCCTGTCCCTTCGGTCCATCATTATCTAATTAGTGTATCTTCTGCCCGGGTTTTCTCTGACTCTCTCACTTTCACACGCTCTCTCGTTCCCTCTTACTCTCAGTGTGTCTTCTCGCTGGGTCAACACCAGGCATTTCCGGTCGATTCAAAGGTGTCTTGCATAATCGTTCACACCCCCAGAGCCGCTCTATACTTAGAGGGGCATCCGTCAAAGCCGCGCCCGGAAATTAGCGCACCAGTGACACAACACCCGGTCTGCCACCAGCTGGCTCGGTTACGGTATGGTACGGTAACCCTGAGGTCCTAAGACTCATTGAGGCCAGAAAGTTGCGAACGAGTCGAAAATTGACCCATGAAGTCATCGAGCGTGAAAATTGGCATGAATTGTTGCGTTTCTTCAAGGTTACTGTTGATTGTTATTGTAGGGGGTAGGGGCGCCTGGGAACCAACTGGAACCCTGGGAACGCATACTTGACTTAGAGTCCCTCATGATACTGCTGACAGCCCCTGAGATCACCCAGCTGGCTGAGGTACCCACGACACTTGAGTTTGTGCTAGAGATCCGTCTAATGGGAGAGAGAGCACGGGAAATTGAGAGAGTCCAACCATATTGCGGATCCCCCCTCAAGTCACAGTTTATCTTCATCATTTCCTCATCTCAGTCAGTCCCTTCGAAAACAATAAACTGCTCACCACATGTGTGCTACTTAGAGAATCGGCGCAAAAACGCGCGACCAGATTGCATTGTTTGGAGTACGGTAGCGCTAAGGCCTCCCTAGGATGACCTTAGTGCTTACAAATGCTATTTGTTATTGTAAGACAGTATTCAACAGATTGAACAAGAAGATAAAAAATTAAAGGAAAGTTGAAGGTGGTCTGAAACTCATTCGATCATCCGAAAGTCAACTAAATCCCTTTCGAATCCGTTGTAAGTCCCCTCGAATCCGACACAATCCTCTCCTTTCCGTGTGTCGATTGGGATTGAATTTCGTCAGCGACCGTACTCTCTCTCTTCGTCACGCTTTCTCGCCCTATCATCCAGGCGAGATAGCGTGGCAAACGGAGAGAGCGTGTGAGTCCCCCTCGAATTTCGAGTCTTGAAATGGAAATACACATGGGATCTGGCCGAGTTGGGGGCAGCACTCTCTCCAAATCGCACGCTCTCTCGCTTTGTCTGACCTGGGAGGGAATGGGATATGAGAGAGAGAGAAGCAAGAAGAAATCCGAGCGCTCACGCACGCGCACTCGTTTCCCGCGCCCGACCTTAGTATCAAGGCTGGCGGTATCCGGATCTTACTCTATGCTTAGTCTTGGCTACTAAGCCCCCCCCCCTAATTGTAAGTAGAGGATTGAGCTGCTAAAACGGAAAAATTCCCCGATAGATCCCCGAGTCAGTCCCCCAAACCCTCTGCCCTAGTGCGGTAAGCAAAGAGGCCTCCGATCATGACATGGTAATTAGAGACGAGGAGCAAAAGGCGAGCTGGCAGGTGCTACTTTCTCCCATTTCCCATCTCTCTGACTCTCTCGCTATCGCCTGCACTCTCGCCTGCTCTAACCGGCGAGAGGTCATGGGAAACAAAGAGACGGATGGCCCCATTTCGCAGGCTTCTCTACTCTAAAAAGGACTGCGGGCGGCGAGTAATGGGATGAGATATTAGGTCGTTCGCTTCCTTTGGGCTTCAACACATTTTACTCGGTTTTCCGGCAAAGGCTTGCGAAATATGAGCAGATAGGGCCTTTCATGAAGAACTCAGTTTGATACTATCTATAACAAGCGGAAGTGATTGTATGAACTTTATTCTGCCCCATCTTGTTAGTTAGCAAGGGAACCTCACAGTCTATTACTGTAGTCACTACTAATTTGCGGGGCGATAGTGACAAGAGGAGCGAGTCTCTCTCTCTCTCTCTCTCTCTCTCTCTCTCTCTCTCTCTCTCTCGCGTCACGCTAATTTGATGATCGAATTATCAGACGAGTCGCAGCAGCCGCGTTTTATCGACCGGTCCCGGCCCTGTAAATAACCGGTCCCGACCTACTGCTAGTTCCCGGCTACGGTCCCTATACGGTAACCGGCTAATAGTACCCGGAAGAGAGAAAGCCGGATGAATACGGTAGTTGTTTTCGCAGGTGAGCCGCAGGATAAGCTGGTGCATGCCCAAACAGAGAGAGGCGAGAAAACAAGATTAGGGAGGGGAGGAAGAAGAGACAATCTCGAGCAGCAAACAGACTACTAGTGAGAGGACTCATTGTTCTAGACTCAATCAAGTTGTGTCAGGTTGAGCTTACAGATTCGACGAAAAGATGAGTTAAAAATACTGGGCTTTGTTCTAGACTTGATTGAGTTGAATGAAGTTGGATCACTAGGAGATAGAAGCAGGAACATAACAGCTGTCACAAGAATAACAGCAACACGA
The DNA here is from genome assembly GCA_900490845.1 of Pristionchus japonicus. Taxonomy (NCBI): domain Eukaryota; kingdom Metazoa; phylum Nematoda; class Chromadorea; order Rhabditida; family Neodiplogasteridae; genus Pristionchus; species Pristionchus japonicus. The sequence goes on along the minus strand of LS512994.1, from coordinate 109,442 downwards.
ATCGCGCCTCAACACCCATGGTTCTGACTGTGTTTCAACCAATCTGTGTAATGGAATGGTTGGTTCAAGATCAATGGTAAGACATTGTGCGATGAAAAATCAATAAAATCGATAACTAACCCTCGCCGCGTTCACTTCGCCGTCCCTGATGGCGATCTGTCGCTTCTTGTCCTTGCACCTGAAATGAGCACCGTATCGACTACCGTAACCCAAGCACACCACCGATCGGGAACTGACTTTTCTCAAAAAACCTCACCTCTTGTTCTGGAACCAGACCCGGATGACGCGCGCGTTCAGGCCCGTCGCCTCGACCAGCTGCTCCTGTGCAAAATCGCCAACTTTCGCAAACACGTCGCTAACGACAGCAAGTCGGAACCGGAAGGACATTCGCGGACCGAAAAATCAGACAAAGCTTGTACCTTAATAATCGCGTCCGGCCGCTGGTTGTTGTTGTAGCAGCGCTTGAGGATGAGCAGTTGGTTCTCGTTGAGCACAGTCCGAACGCGAGTCGCCTGCAAATTGGTGCTAACCAGCGGAAGTCGGCATCCCGGAACCGATCAACATCTCCGGAACGGACTTTTACCTGCCGATTGTTCTTGTCCTTCTTGCTCTTCTTGCCGCCCATGCTGATTCCATTCGGCGGCAAACACTGCAATGGTGTGCTTGATATCGACGTTTACTAATCTCTCTTAAATCTCGTCGTTTTTGCATTGCGTGTGTTAGTTGGTAATCGTCGGCCTCACCTGCGGCATGCCGTGTGCTGGCGGCAAGGGTACGGTAGAGGGGAAGGCGGAGGGAGGCGTGAGCGCTTCGGATTTGGGCGAGGAGAAACTGCAAAGATGTTAGTTGATCTTTGATCTTTGAACCCTGTGGTTTTATTTTTGATCTTTGATCTCTGAACTCACTTCGGGCTAGTGGAGACTGGAGGATCGAGTGACGTCATCGTTGAAGTCTCCCATGAATCGTCCTCGTTGTAGAGAGAAGGTGTCAGGGACTGCTGCAAAGATCAAAGATCAAGGATCAGACTACAACCCACATAATATAAAGTTCAAAGATCAAACTCCACCCACATCCTGGCATCCATTGCAGCCGACCCGGCAGAAGATTGCGTCACCCGTCACCACGTACTCATCGCCGGTCCTTAGGTGCCTGAAGTGGTGTGGTCAGGGCGGCGTTTACTACTTTCGGAAATTGAGGCATTTTTGCATTGCGTGCATAAGTAGTAAACGTCGACCTACCGATCGCACGCGGCACACTTGAAGCAGTCGACGTGGAAGACGTGGTGGGCGGCGCGCATCACGAGGTCGGCGGTCCCCAGGTTCCGGGCGCACCGCGAGCACTTGGCCGTGAATAACCTGAGATTACGGTATGGTTGATGGCTATCGATCGATGACTGGTTTTATTCTTCCCTAGTCTCTAAGTTCAGTACGGTATCGAACGAGTACTGTACTTGTGGTATACGGTAATGTGACATTCTGTTCGGGACCCCCTCGCTCATGTTTTCTTTTCTTGCTCTGTGTCTTTGCTCGCCGGGCCGCACTTCCTACACATAAGGGGACGGATGGTTGCGTCTTTTATTCCAGGCCGATTCCGGGTCCGGAGGGTTAGGTAACCGACGAGGTAGCGACTTCCGGAGCCGCTGGATCGGCATGGCTTTGATTTCCGATGATCCCAGGGAATTCCCGGTTCTGGTCCCGGTCCTGGATCCCGACCCTCTTTGATCTCTCGAATGACACACGCAATGTGTGTGTTATGATACACACACGGCAGCTAGACGACAGGTGTTCAATGAATGAGAAGAGACTAAGGAGGCAAGGGGCCAGCCGGGACCGGGGCCAGAACCGGGATTTGTACTAACCACGACCAGGGCAGGAACCGGGATTCAGAACCCCTCAAAGTTCGAGGAGGTGGCAGAATCATGTATGTGTCTTCATCGCAAGCAACTATTTGCACGCGGGGATCTCATTCATTCATCTACTCCTGTCTTAGATCCCTTTAGATCTACTGAGCACACAAAAGCGTGTAAATACAGTAACTTGGTGCGCGAAGGCGCGCGTTTCTCGCGCCGATCCGCGCGCGACCATCCCTGGTTCTCACTCCCAGGTGTGATAAACCCCTTATCAGGTCAATCAGTGCTGGGACAAGGTTATCACCGGCCTAATCGAGCGTGATTGTGACCTAATTGACTACCGTAGATAATCGAAAGGGTGAGAGAGTAGACGAAAGGCGGAGAGGCAGGGAATGTGGGGGCGAGAAGAGAAAACTCGATTCACTGTGCCTGTTTACACTGACTGACTAATATGGAGGGCGACGTTTTTGGAACTGCATACTTCCCACGTACTCTGATGCGGAAGTTGTTCTGTCTCCATACTGCTAGCTAGGAATGAGCTTCACCCATCCTTCAATGGCACAAATGCTCTGGTATTTTTTTCCCAGTGGGGCCCCAGGTGCTCCCACTGGTTCCCCACCTCACTCCCCAGTGGGGGAAAGATCAAAGGTGCCGACAGGGGACCACTGGGAAATATGCTGGGGGACCACTGGGAAGAATTCTTCTCAGTGGTCCCCCAACGATTTTCCCACTGGTCCCCTGTCGGCATCTTTGATCTTTCCCCCACTGGGGAGTGAGGTGGGAAACCATTGGGAAAAAAATACCAGAGTGGTTCATTCGAACCGATTTCCTTCCCTTACGTAGAACAAAACACCCTCATAAAACATCATGCAGCCCAGCAAACACACTCCGTTTTTCCTCACTTTGATCTACTTGGGCAATCAATCCTTGTGCCCGTAGCCCCCAGAGGGCCCCAAAAATCCACCAGAGGGCGCGAATAAGACACCGCAAGGTAAGCGGTGCTAATGTGCCTCTTTAGCCTCTTGATCATCCCTTTACCCTTCCCTCTCCTCCTTCCGTTCCCCTCACCCTCTCATCTCTCAGGGTCCCAGAGTGCCCGATCACAGTTGTTCTTGAGCATCTTTAGAGCTGCCTCCCTTGTCTGACTCTCTCCATTCCGCCTGTTCTCTCGCTCTGTCTGACTTCCGAGTTGGTCCAAGGAACCAATTCCGACAAACGGCTCTTGAGTAACGATTGGAGGAGGTCAGAAGGTGCTAGACAGCTCTTGAGCAGAGGAAGGGGAGGAATGAGTTTCGCGCATTCTTGAAGAGGGAATTACCGCAGAGCGAGACAATCGCAACCTTTTTGCCGCCAAAATAATGATGATGTCACCGTTTCCTGATGAATCAGTCCTACTTCAAAGTACAGAAGCAATCCTCTCATGAAGGTTCGATGTGTTCAAAGGCATTCCAAACCGAATTTCTCCTTCCATAACCCCTCACTGTCCTCATATTACCCCCAAAGTACAGAAACAATCCACAATCCACGAGGCGCAACCGAGAAGGGGCGCCAGGCGTAATTCGATCTGTTTCACCCCTCTTCTCACCCTCGCACCGGAAGAAACAAAGGGAAGCGGGAGTAAGATGAAGGAATGATCTCTCTCTCGATTTAGTGTACTCTCTGTCGGATTGCTAAGAGAGATGAAGGTTATGGATCCACTATATTATAGGCGAGACTGATCTCTATTCATCCTTTGGGGTTTCGAAACTCGAATCACAAAAGATCAAAGATCAAAGATCAAACCTCTCATAATCCTCCCGGCAGTACGGTTGCCCATTCCTCACGAAAGTCGTGCTCGATTCCGTCAGATAGCAGTGACATTGGGCGCACTGCAATAGGCCGATTACCGTAATCTCTTGAGTTCGGTTGTTCGGTCAGTCAAATTCCTGATTCTGCGCCTAACTCCTGTGTACCGTAACTTTTTGAGTTCCTTCGGTTGTTCGGTCGGTCAGCTTCTTTACTCGACCTGACTCCGGCTGTTTTCCAGTCGCAACACCTTGCCGGGGGCACTTGATTAGCATTTGGGAGTGGATTGGGACCTAACCCAAGTCAGAGTAGGCGAGAGACAAGGGGAAAACGAGAGAGCGCAGAGACAGATTCTAGAATATTCAAGTGGCCTCTATTTCACGCGATCACAATCCCCCCTCTCACTTACTGTCTCTCATTATTTATTGCCAGATGGGGTAAGGGTGTCAATTGGCTTAGGGCTTACCCTAAGTTAAAGATCCTCAAAGTTAAGACTGAGCCTTAAGGTTAAGCGCTAAGTCCCCAAGTTAGGGAGCGGTAATAGTATCTCGTCACCCCGGGTGCGATCACAATACACAGTCAGCGCACCTTTTCTGACGAACTGAGACTCTCTCAATTTTGCCTGCTCTCTCGTCGGTCAGAGAGAGAGTGTGCGAATCGAAGAGAGCGATTGCTACCTTCCTAACGTGTCAACACACGGGCGCGATACACGCTCTCTCCAATTCACACACTGTCTCGCTGGCTAGACAGGGCGAGAGAACAGGGGAAATGGAGAGAGCGCAGACAACGGGATACAGGATACCCCGCGCATTCACGTCCAAAAGCGAGCAAGAAAGTTCGATTCGCGTCTGACTCTCTCCATTTCCCATGCTCTCTCGCTTATTCTAGCCTCCAAGAATTGCGTAAAGACAGCAACTTCGATCCCTCACTGTGAGTTTGCTTCCTCGTATTCCCCAATGCTGGGTAAACTCCCCCATTTTATGCATGAAAAACGCCGTGAAAGCGCTTCGGCTAATCAAAAGATGACTACTCGTAGGTGTGAAATAGTCAGTTTACGGTTGACTGCTGCTGGCTACAAACTACCGTACCCCTCAAGGTTATCGTTTCTGTAAAATAATCAGTTTCCGGTTAACTGGCTAACGTAATCCAAGGAGCTAATACCGTACCTTCAGGCATCCGGCATGGTACTGCATGTCGGGGTGCACGTGGAAGATGAACTGGTCCGTGATGTCTGGAAATTGATCTTTCATCTTTGAACTTTGATCTTTGATCTCTCACCTCCTCCGCAGCTGGCGCAGCAGCTGCCGCCAGCGGTCGTCGATCGCTCTGCAAAGAACAAAGATCAAAGATCATCGTCCGACCCCTCCATGGATTTCGATATGTTTCAGATAGCGTTCAATAGTCATTGCGAATTGTTGGGTCGATTCTCTCGACTCTGGCTATTCAACAAAAGAAGAAAAGGCAAACGCGGTAAAACCCTAGTTTGCTTCACTAAGTTTCAGGGATTCTTCAACAGTCAATGTGGAGCACCGATAGTTGATTGTTTCAGCACTGGCGGTTCAACAAAAGATCCAAAAGTGAAATGCGGTAAAACCCTGTAGCAGGTGGTCGATTCCTACTGCTTTTCGCTCTAGATTTTGCTGACCCCTTGGCTATTAGGGTCTGGCTCGGGATAGAAAGAAGATGAGCAGGGAAGGATCTGACCGGCGAGAGAGTGTGTGGAAAAAGAGAGCGCCGCTCATTCTACGATGTCAACCCTAATAGAGAGTGAGAAGTCATGCCCTGAGGCGTTGAGATTTACTCTCTCATCTCTCATGCTCTATCGTTGGTCAGAGCGACGAGAAAGCGTGTAAATTTGAGAGAGTCCAGGCGGGCAGAGGAGCGGCGAACGCCAGATGCCACGCCGAGTTACTCGGTTTTCGCGGATTTCGCTTGTCCCTCCTCCCGCCCTGCCTCTCCTCTTTTGCCACGCTCTCTCGCCTCTCTTGAGAAGCAACAACAGCGCCCGGGGTCCAAATAAAGCGCCAACTACCGTGACTAGTCGGCGAGGTCCCTGATTTCTCCTGGGGCCCTTAGGAGTCCGAAGAGCGACTCAATTGGTACCTCGGACCACAAAAGTTACGAGCGTAGGTCGAAATGGTGGGTGCCGAGGGCGGATTTATCGTCCAAAGAGGAGAGGAAAAGGCAAGGAGTTGAGGAGGAAAGAGAGCACGAAACGAAAAGTCTCAGGCAGAGTACAGAAGGAAATTCGACAGAAGGACTCGTTGGGAAGGCGACACATGGCAAGAAAATAAACCAAAAGATCAAAAATAGGAGTTGTGCGCTCGCGCAAAACTACGATATAATTCAGTCCAAAATATGAGTTCGGCCCTGACAATTCCTCGGCCCATCCCTGTCTCCCCATTTCAGTTTCAGATGAACATTAGAAGTGAATGAGTAAGACCAAGCCCGATTGTCGGAAGAGGATTCGCTCCAAAACAATAGTGAAGCCAAACAGGAGTTCGGCCCATCCCTATTCCCTCTCTGCCCATCCCTGTCTCTGTCTCCCCATTTGAATGCCATCACCCATGCATCGCTGGGCATATAATCATCGGGCAATATTAGCTCCACCTATCTTCCCTCTCCTCCTCCTTTCTCTCCTGCCCTGGCTTGACCCGCCGAAGCTGCCCCTTGCGCCCCGAATGTTACCCAATCGAGGCAACCCGATAGGATGATATGGGAGGGATTACATGAGGGATAAGGAGGAAGAGGGAGTGATTTGGGCAGCCATAATGAGTGGGTGGGCTCATCTTGCCTGAGGCAGGGTTGGTTGCTCAGAATGGTTCGATGAGGTTCAGACATTATTTGAAAGGCAATGGGAAGCTCAAAGGCAGTAAGGCTGAGTCGACAGGCGAAAAAAAACAAAGATGAGTTTCAAGCTGCGTACCATAGGCGTACAAAAGCCCGAGTTATTGGTGTTTCCTTAGCGATTGCACCTCAATAACGAAGAAATTCTAGAAGGCTAAAGCACATTTAGCTCTGGCATTCCACCGAACTCGTCATTATGACCGGATTAACAGATTACTGCCACCTTCTGCAGATTAAATCTGCCCGGTCAGCACTCTCTCGCTTCCGCGCACTCTCTCGCCCACTCTGACTGATTCCCGGACCCGGACGCGGTCAATTGATGGCTATCAGGTGGCTGGGATAATTGTGCCGGCGCGCTCAGCCGGAATAAGTGCGCGCGGTTATCAGCAAGGTGTCAGAACCGGGAATTTGAGGGCCGGGAGCCGGGAGCCGCATCCGGTAAGTAGTAATCACGCGGATGAGCTAATCAGCAATGCACAAAGTCAATCTGGCCAGAGTGCAAGACAAGGAATAAGAAGAATAGTGAAAATGAGGAGTGGGCGAGAGAGTGTGCGGAATGGAGAGGCGAGGAGTAGATTGAATGAGAATAGAGTAGCATTCTTCTTCTCTCAGTGTATCTACGGAAGTCAAACACGGGTGTGAATGAGAGGGGAGGATCAAAGACATTGAGAATTCGCTGCGACAAATAATCGATGGTTAGGGGTGATTCATGAGACCTTCTTTGTTGTTGATTCCGCTCATCCCTCGGACCGGCGGACAAAGAATTACGACTTGGAAGTCAAATCTGGCGATAGAAAGCAGGGAAATGACTCAGAACCCCTCATAAGTGCGCGATTATCGATACATTAGTTGTAAAATGATCATAAACGGAGGCAAAAGATGGCTGAAAACGATGATGGACGAGGAGATAGGAAGGGCCAGGGGCACATCCTCATGTTCAATCGTGAGGTGCGAAGACAGTGGAACCCCAGAGGGCACTTTCCGAGGGTTCCGGAGGTTACGCGGAACTCCCCGGCCAACGGGTTGGTTCTCTAGGGGAAGTCACTGCACGAGTACTGTTACCAACAGCCAAAACTTGATTTGAAAGAGAACGGTAGATGAGATGAGTAACTACTACGGACAGAGTACAGTGTTATCTTAGCTAGACCATCGAGAGCACCTCAGTGACGCGCGAATAACAAGTGAATGTCACGACATTATCATCCCCGCACAACGATCAGAAATAGGCAGTCATCAGGTGGTGGAGAGGGGACTCGACTACAGAATAGCGGACTCAACTAGGGAAAGGACTCAGCATTTCAGGCGAAATGATAAGCTTTCATCTGTATTAGGGAAATCCCAGCGATCGTAAAATGGCAGTGTCCGACATTTTTAAATGATAAGCTCGAGTCGGTTCCGGAATCAGCACGGGTTGAGTAGGAATGAATGAACGGAGAAAGGAGTCAAAATTCGAATTCAACTAGGAAAGAAGTGAAAAAGAGCAATTTCAGGCCGACGAAACGATGAAAACCAGTAAAATCTCGGGAGTTCGAGTAACCTGAGCCGGATCAGAACCCGAATCCGGATTGATTCGGATGTGGAAATGATCAGAATCCAAGGAGCAAATCCGTCTGAACCAACTTGGACACTAAAGTAGTAATTCGGGAACGGTCAAAAGCCAGGAATCAAAATCAGTAGTGGCGAACGGATAAAAAGCGAATCCAGAGCGAAATGAGTAACATCGGAGCCGAAAACGACTGATAACGACTCACTCTCGTCTTTCGGGCTGGGCGGCGTGTTGACCAGCGTCGATGCGAGCTGGATTTCCTCCTTGCGCTCCTTCCAGAACAACGACGATGAGGACGAGGAGGATTCGGATTCCTCGCCCGACGATGACGACGGTCTGGACGTTTCCGGGGCGTACCGGGCTGACACGGCGGCCATCCGGTTGATCTTTGATCTTTGATCTCTGATCTCGCGAAAGAATGGAAAGCAGAGACGCAGGGGCCGACTGACGACTTACTCCGTGAGTGTGGGTAGAGAATAGAGAAGGGAGGAGGAGAGGGGGAGGGGGGAGCCCGGGACTCCGCCCCTCGCCCTCCCCCCGCCGGGCGCATACGGTAGGAGAGAGATAGAGAGAAGAGAGGGAGGGGCCGGACGGGCGCAATGATTTTGTTTAGTATGGGGGGGGGGGGGCTGGCAGGAAAGGGGACTTGCTTTCGAGTCTTCTGGAATTCATCGATTTTTCGACAGACTCGGTAAGAGAATTACGACCCCGAACTGCTACTTGATTATTCATGTGCGTTTCCGCTCAATTGCACACTGCTTCTCCTGTTTTTCGCCCTTCATCGTTGACGTCGACTTCAGAAGCCAGCAGGTAAGCCGGTGGTAAGCAGGTCACGAGAGCCGGAGCCGCGGAGCCGGGGAATTAGGAGTACGGTAGGACGAAAACCGGTCGCGGACGCATCCCGTTTGCTTCGCTAAACACACGCGAGCGCACAGCAATAACAGGGCTGACGGTTGGTGGAGAGAAGGAGTTGTATTGTTTTTCGAAATTGTGGGGAAGCAGGAGTAAAGCGGTAGTATCGACTAGAGCATTCAATAGAATAGTGCCATGAATGAATCGAACCAGTGAAGCTATCAGTTCCAGCAGCCGAAGACTAACCAAATAAGATTCGTGAAACGCATTCATTCCTATCCTGCGTTTCCATCACTCCAACATCTCCAATCCGGCTCAGCATTCTCAATTCCAATTCAATCCCTTCCCTATCACTGCATACATTCCTACTTATCACTTCAATTCCTACTTAGCCTCGACTTAGCAAAGCCTGATCTGTGCATAATACTCACTACTTTGAAGTTAGAAAAGTTGTTTAGCCTACATCTGACGGATTGTACGGAATATCGAGTTCTAATCTACTGCCTGCACGTAATTGAAGTAAGTACGGGATTCCATGACCTCAGACTGAGCGAGATATCAGGCGAAATGAAGAGTGCATAGTGCGGGAACAGAAGAGGCCCGAGGCCTTGCATGTTCTCAAGTTTCATTTTGTCCTGTCCTGTCCTTGCTGAGCAGTCGCTCTCCTCTTCTTGCGTGCTCTCTCGTCTCTCATGCCTCTCAGAGTGGGGAATGAAGGAGAAATCGTCTTCTTCGCTTCACTAATGTGATGATTGACTTGGTCGGAGGGGAGGGAGAGAACTTCCAAAGACAGGAAAGGGAAGAAAGGAGGACACGAATTCACTACTAATTGGGAGGGAAGACCTCAATTTCAGATACAATGTGTTCATATTTTTGGCCAACAAGGGAATTGATAGCTGAAACGATGCAAGAAAATGAGAATGAGAGACAAGACAGGAAAGAGTGGACACAAATTCGTAACAAAGATCACAAGATTGGTAAAGAAAGCAGCGAATGAACGCTATGAGTTTCACTCGCTGAATTTAGACAGGAAGGCGTTTGAAGAAAAAGAAAAAAATATTATTAATGTAATCCAAGCGAATTCTCTTTTCCTTACTGTGGGAATCAATCGAGCAAGAAGAGAGGAAGCGGAGACGCCAAAATTAATTAGTCGCTTAATAATTAGCTAAAATAGCGGCAATCGAGTCGCTTCTCTTCTCTTCGCCCACAGATGGTGAATAGATTCGAGATTGGAGGGAAGGAATAGAAGGAAATGAGCATGAAAGACGAATGAACAAGAAAGAAAAAAAGAAAAGGTAAATTCAAATTTGGTCATGAACATAACTACGCAAGATCGAAACAGGCCCTTATGACAAGCAGATTCATGGGCAATGAATAAATCAAACTGAATGAATAAAACTTACAAGGCACCCCTTCTAAAACCGGTCCGGCCACCAAACGATTCAACTTGATGGCTACAAATTGCAATGACGTGCAAGCCTTGTTTACCCCGAGAACAGAGAGTCTGAAAAAGAAGAAAAAGTAGAAAAAAAGGAGAAAGGCCAGATTACATCAGTTTCGGTCCTATTTTGGAATTGTGTTTCCGGCGGATATTGATCAATTTTTCAAAGGATTCAAATCGCCCTACTTATCACGCCTCTCACCTAAGAGTCGACCTGAATCTGTCAGCGGGTCATTTTTTGACACCGGGTTTTCGACGATTTCGGACCCTCCAAGGCGTCCTTGGGGCCCCTGTGAAAGGAATAGTACCAGTGATTATTCCCGGTCGAGCTGCAGCTCTTGTTAGATGCAGCCTTCATATTTTGAGGTTATGTTTCTACCCTTCAAAGAGAATATCATATCGACTTTCAGACTCTCCGTTCGATGCTCTTTCGACCTACACCGGTTGCATATCGATAACTATCTTCTTATCAATGATATGAATACCCCGCTGTATCTCAAAAACCGCTCGAAAATCCTAGATTTTTCTTTCATATTCGGATAGCCCTCGTCACTGGCATTTCAATGATACCCATGAAGTCCTAAATCCACGAGGGGTGAGTGGTGTTCTATGCCGAAAAACCGAAAATCCATCGAAATCACAAAAAATCCAATCAATGGCGAGTGAAACGCAAATGAAAGTGAAGACGATGAGACCGCGTCATTGCGAGCGAGAGTGTGGAATGAAGCCGCAAATGATTGCGTTTCACTCGCCATTGATTGGATTTTTTGTGATTTCGATGGATTTTCGGTTTTTCGGCATAGAACACCACTCACCCCTCGTGGATTTAGGACTTCAGGGGTATCATTGAAATGCCAGTGACGAGGGCTATCCGAATATGAAAGAAAAATCTAGGATTTTCGAGCGGTTTTTGAGATACAGCGGGGTATTCATATCATTGATAAGAAGATAGTTATCGATATGCAACCGGTGTAGGTCGAAAGAGCATCGAACGGAGAGTCTGAAACAGGTCCCGAAGTCGATATAATATTAACTTTGAAGGGTAGAAACATAACCTCAAAATATGAAGGCTGCATCTAACAGGAGCTGCAGCTCGACCGGGAATAATCACTGGTACTATTCCTTTCACAGGGGCCCCAAGGACGCTTTGGAGGGTCCGAAATCGTCGAAAACCCGGTGTCAAAAAATGACCCGCTGACAGATTCAGCCATTCTGAGTCGATTCTTAGGTGAGAGGCGTGTTATCATTGTAGAAAGCACACCCAACTTGAATTGTTATTTCGAAATTGAACAGGTCATAACCCAGTTCCAATGAGTGAGTGGCTTACATGGAATGAGTGAAACTCAGTTGAAAACTTTGGCGCAAAGCACATTCTCGAATCAAAAGCCGTGAATACGGGAGTGCGCCAGAGCCAGAAATCGAGCTACAAAAAATGTTGTCACCCTAAGAGAATCCATGCTGTGCAGAGACGCTTCATCCAACTCGCAATTTTCAACGCAGAAGAACACGTCGTGTTCAAAACGCTAAGCATTTTCTCCAAGGCGACATCCAACAAGGAAAAAAAAGAAATGCGATGCGGATTCGCTCAAAATCTGCACAGGAACGGATCATCCGGCCGATTGAGAAACAACTCAAGCAATCCCGGCCCAAAAGCGAGATAACCAATCAGCGTAATCGACTCGAAATCACACGCTCTTCCCTCCCCAATTTCATCCAATTTCATCTCTCGCAAGTGATGGGCGAACTCTCGGCTTTCTCCATGGTCCTCAGGGGTCCAGAGGAAGCGAGATAGTGCGTGAAACGAAGAGACGGTGAGATACGGTAGGGCTTCCGCTCTAAGGCGGCGGATCAGGGATCCCCGGGAGCGGATTATCGATTGCGCGGGGCTTCTAAGCGGCTGTAAGCTGTTCCCGAGACTGGAGAAAGATGGGCCCAGGTGAGGATGAGGAGGAGGACTTTAGGGTGGAAAGTGTAGTGTTTGAAATTGGTTAAATTGTACAGATACATCAATGGAAACAGCTCTTACAGTATTTCAATTTAGATTTGGAGGATGACTTTCAGTTCATGGTTTCAGTTCTCAGGACCCCTGGTAACTTCCCCCGACCAGCGGGTGAATTCTCTTGCAGCCAGCTTGGATGTGCGGGGGAATGGATGCAAGTTCACACTACACAAGATGCGCTGGAGGGAATGAAATTGAGAAGGTATTGGCAACCTCGCGCCTGCCAGGGTGCGAAACAGGCAAGAAACTGTCAGAAACCAATGCAAAATTGGCCATCAAGTAGTAGAATAGAGCGCGAGAGGGTGGGAAATGGAGAGTGCTGGCTGGCAGGAAGAGGTGATGAGGCAAGCGTGCGGTGGGAACACACGTAGTGAGGCACTGGGAACGGAAAGGGTCGAGGAAATAAGGGTGCAGGCACTAGTTAGTTTAGATGAGGCGGCGCTTGTGCTGTTGAGGTGGTCTTCCCTATTTCCCCTCTCCCCTCCCTCTTCCACCTCCCTCATTTATCCTCACCCTACTCGGTTTGCTCGGTCGGCGCGCGCAAAAATTAATCAATTCTGAATATTTCGAATTTACATTGATGCTAATTCAATCAATTCACCCATCTAAACAAGATTAAGTGTCTCCTCTTGCAATTTTAATTTGATTTTTTTGCTCTGACTATAAAAGGAAGAGACCAAAGGAAGAGGGAATAGGGAAGACCACCTCAACAGCACAAGCGCCGATGAGGCATGAAGGGCAAAAGGGGGTGCTGAAGGTGCTGCCACGCCAAGAGATTTTACAGTCGTACGAGAACGCTAGGTGGGACCCGCTGGTAAGGCCTGCTGTTAGACGTGGACAACGAAATGAGCGCAGTTCCGAGGGATCGACAGGGGACAAGGACAGGGACAGGTCTTGAGACAGGGTGAGTTTCAATGCATTCTTTTAGTCGTGAATGAAAAAGAGAAGCAATAGTGAACCCGGTTCACTGAACCGGCCAGCTGTAAAACCCACAAATAAAAGAAGCATTCACTCACGAAACAGTAGCGTGTCCGCGGCAGGGAAAGCCAGGAGCACCTTGAAAATAAGTATTCATTTTAGTTTTATTAATTAATTTTATTATTGAAGTACCTCTAATGAAGCTGCCAGAGTGTGTGAGAGCAGGGAGTGAGACTTGTTTAGAAGCTGCAAGTGAGAGATTGGTGTAAAATCAGCAATTTTTCTGCTTATTTTGGACTTCTCGGAATGTCGTTGATTCTTCTTTGTGTTTTCGAAATATTGAAAAACAAGAGCCCAAAGTCGTTCCATATCCAATGTTTTTACGCGCCCTTCGACTTTTCGCCGATCACACAAAACAAATTGTTTACTATCCGTGGCTTGTTTTGATGGCTTGCAAGAAACGCTCTCTTCACACCATCTAACAGCTCAGTGAGGGAGCATAAGGAGAGGATGGATAGGACAGGAGATCACGGGGGCAAAAGCGGCAGTGGAATACTTGAGGATCTAATCACGGAGGTTACATTCAACAATGGAACTACTGACCTTGACAATCTTGACTCGATCAAGCTTTGCTTCGTTCGAGACGGAGTAGGCGAAACCGGAGAAGGAAGTGGTTGCTGTCATCTTAGAAGGTTTTTTCAAACGGTTTAGCGAGTTAAAAAAAATGCAAACTTCAATTGAAATTTGGATAAGTTTCAGCCGATTAGACCGTTCGACGACAGAATAACGAAAAATTAGCCCATTATTCGATAGTGCCAAGTTATTCCGAGATTTCCTTCCTGCCTCTCGCTTTCCCTTACAATATCCAGCACAATGCGCCAGAATTCGTGATTTTATCGCTTTCTCCATTTTCCATGCTCTCTTGTACTGTCTAACCTGCAAGAGATCAAGGAGAATGGAGAGAGCCAGACAATCGAGTGAATTAGGCAGTCATTACGAGGGCGAAGCCAACCACTCAGGGAGATTGGAAGGGAAGAGAATGATGCTCTTCGTTTTACTTGATCTTTCATTGGTCAGACAGACCAAAAGAGTGCGAAGAATTGAGGGAGTCAGAAGATGTCATGAATCAAACTCTTGATTGGAAAGGAAACTCTCTTCGTTCTCTTCGTTCCGAATGCTCTCTTGTTGATCGGACAGAGCGAAAGAATGCACAGAATGAAGGAAGTCAGAAGATGTCAGGAATAGAAATCCACGCAAGTTCAGAGTATCCGAAACAAGGTTGTGTTGAAAATAGACCGGGATCGAAGTTACAATAATCGCGTTGCATCAAGTATTCATCCGATGACGAAAACAATTTTTAATACATTGAGAACGTCGAACAGAAACTGCTAAAGAAGAGCAACAGTTTGTTTCAAGGACCGAGTGAAACTCAACCCTTCCAAAATTCATGCAGGTTGTTGAAACGTTGCTTTGAAACTTTAAAAAAATGAATAGCGACAACCAGAGAAGCTAGAGAGCTGAAAACTAGAGAAAACTGTTAACGAGCTATCTCGAATGCTAAAGGCCAAGTTGCAGAGAGAAAGATGAGATAGGAGATAAGGGTGTAAAGAGATGACTGATTCGAGAGAGAACCCCTCTTCAATCCTAGCACTCTCTATCATGAGCCTATCTATCAGTGCAGCACAGCATGAGAACTGGGGTAAGCTGGACCAGAGTAACTGCGAAAAATCGCAGGCTTGACGTGAAAGGAATGACTATGGGGGTATTCATGTCAGGCAATCGGTTGTGTTTCACGATAGCTCGATCTACTGAAGCATCCAAGAGTGTTCGATTGCGATTTTTCTTTCGAAAATTACTACTCTTTGACAGCCAAAAGCAGCCCCTGCCACAGCGTTCTATCCCGACAAATAAGGGTGAGGGTTGACCTAACGGAACTGCAAACTCAGGATTCTAAAGGAGTTTTGAAACGCATCTAGATTCTCGTTTTGTAACAAAAACGATCAGGAGAATTGCGTTACGTTTCACAAATTTCTTAAATTCCGATATCAATTTGCAGTTCGATTACGGTTTTGCGGGAAAATTCAAAAAGATAATCCCATTGTTCACCCTTGTCTGGAGAAAACAATGGGGGTCAGAACGCTGTGGCCCTACATCCTTGCATTTTTTCGCTAATAAACTGAACATTAATGTAGCTACATCAAACCTGAGAGGTGCAGTAGACGGATTCACAGTGTGCAGTTAGTAATTCACTGGTCAGACAGAACGAGAGAGCACGCGAAACGAAGAGAGTGAGTACAATGCTGATGGGAGCCTAAAAGCATAGTGCAGTCATAGTTCATTTCGGAATTTATGGGAGGAACAAGGGACTCGTCTAGAAGGGTAGGAGAATGACGGTGGAAAAGGACGAGAAGGAATCTCATTACGATGTGGTCGTTGAGATTAGATGGAAATTATGGAATCTCCTCACCATTCTCCTTCAGAACTTGTTCGTGTTCGTGACGCAATTTGAAGATGTTCAACGAAGTACATACTCGTAGTGTTTGAGCACTTTTCTGAATAATCTCCTGTTATCCATAGCATTTCCATCTGCGATCCCCCTCCTTTCGAATTCAACTTCCTTTGTGGGTTACGTGAAACTCAACCTGGAAGCCGGGTCGCCCTCGGTATTCAATGCAAATGTAGCAATAACACTCCTTTCCTGCAGTTGCAACTATCCCTCGAAAGAACAACACATACCCCTCACTTTGCATGCCTTCTGCTCTGCAGCTACCACAAGCAGTGGCCATTGTTTCCAATAACGAGAGACTTTGGTGCGACAGGTTACTGCAGGGGGCGTGGTTTGCAGGACCTAATTGTAGTTTGTCGAGTTACAGTATCGGCGCCCGCCCCGATAAAGCCGATACATAACGAGACAAACAATGGTTATCTCGTAATGAGTGACAACGAAAGTAGAGATAACTACAGTGCTCTTGCTGCACTCTGAAATCGATTTTTAGCTGAACATCAGAATATTCTGCAGTTGCAACAAATTCTTTCTCCATTCACACGTACGCAAACACTTATCCCTCACTTTGCGTGCCACGTCAACAGCTCACAGACGAGAGAGCATGCGGCATGAAGAGAGTCTCTCTCCCTCTCTCTCCCTCTCTCCCTCTCCTCCTCCTTCCCTCATTCACCATCTTTGCTCTCGTCGGGAGCAGTCGCCTAGTCTATTAGTCAGGTACGTTTGACTTGTTTACTCTTTCCTGAGGGTCCCTGGGTACCCCAGGATGCCCATGATCCCTTAGTGATCGATACCGTATCCTACCGTAACCTCTCTTCCCTTCAGGATGCCCATCGATCTCCTCTTCTCCTCTCTCCTCGCAGCCACCTTCACTGCAGTTGCAGTCGTCGTCTTCTGTGGATTTAGAAGTACCGTAACCATGACACCGTATCCATATCGAACTCATGCCGTAGTATTGATGATGATGCAGGATACCGTACCCTAAACCTACTGTATCCGTGTGTCGTACCACTCAACCATACCCCCAAGATACAGTTCCACTTCCGTACCCTGTACCTATCGAAGCTCATCATGTCTCAACTACCGTACCACTCAATCGCAATCGATAACTGAATGTATTTGCAGAGAAGAAGCAAGCTCCCGCAACCCCGCCGCCGGCAAAACCCCCCGTCCCTCCGCCAATGAGAAATCAATCAAATAAGTGAGCACGGTAGGGCTACCGTACCCTAGCTCAGACCTACCGTACCCCTGATTATCGATTGATTGCAGATCCGCCGAGAACAAGAGTAGATCCGGATCCAGCAGCAACAACCGGCCATTGTATCCATCTCCAGTGGATCCATCTCCACCACCGGTTTTTCGCCCTCGCATGGTACGGTAGGATACGGTAGCCTACTGTATGGCTACAGTATCCTGCGGCTCGACGGCTACCGTAATCCCGATCGTTGCAGGAACAGCGACGAGTTCTTCCTCGAATGAGCTATGGTCTTCCGATGATCCCACCTTCTCCTCCGAAGATTCCGTCTGATCGAGTAAAGCATGCCTACTGTACCCTACCGTAATCCCGATCGTTTCAGGACAAACCTCGCTCGAGAGAATTTCATGTGCGATCGAGAGAATATCCTGGACAAGGAAGAAGACACTCGGACAATAACAACAAACAGTACGGTACCACACTACCGTATCCCGATACCGTAATCTGGTTACTGTACCGGGATACGGTAACCACTCATCCTATCGTGAACTGGCTTATTTGCAGCAAAAGAATACCTACCCACAAGATGCAAGAGAAATACCTCAAGGAGTCAATCGTCGAGAAGAAGATCGAACCGGTAAGATTGAGAGGCGAAAGATCAAAGATCAAAGATCAAATTACAGAATGAGGTATATAGAAATGAAGTTGGACAGAATGTGCGCCCACCTTCAAACGATGAAACTATCAACGTAAGGAGTACGGTATCTACCGTATCTCAGCTACCGTATGCTGGATGTACGGTAGTTATCGATCAGTTACCGTATCCCTACCGTATTCTACCGTATTCCAGTTATATGATACCGCCGGCGCCTTCGGCAAGGCTGCAGAAACCAAGAAACCGACGAAGGTAAATCGCGAACTGAGAGGGATACTGTAGGATGGACTACCGTATCCCTTACAGTACCCTGAACCTACCGTATACCAACGTAATGACGATTCTTCGCAGGAGAAGGAAGAACCACCACCACCACCGAAGTCACCACCGAAGTCTGATGGAGATCAATCGGGTCCCGAAGGTGGGCTACTGTATCCTGAAGGCTACGGTAGCCTCAGGATACTGTAGAATACTGAAATACACAAAATTCGATAATTGATTGCAGGTCGATCTGGTCCCGAGGAGAAAGAGAAGGAAGATTCTGAGAAGGAAAGAAAGAAGGAGAAGAAGAGGGATAGAGATGGAAAGAAGAAGTGAGGAGAGATCAAAGATCAAGTACCTTGCCCCGACCGTATTCTTTATAGATCGAAAGACAGAAAGAGAGGATCGAAGGATAAAAGAAAGAAGAAATCGAAGAAGAGAACCTCCTCTTCCGATAGTGACGAAGATTCAAAAAGTGACAGGTACGGTAGGGTTACGGTAGCTTGAGGATACGGTAGAGTACCGTAGCTCTTACTGTACTTCTTTGCAGAGACAAAAGATCAAACTCGAGATGATCCAATTGGAATCATCTTATGATTATGAACTATAGTCTAAATGACGTTCTCCGGTTACGGTTCTAACAATATACGATAAAAACTACTTTCCGGAGTTGGCTTGCACGATAAGAACTAAGAAAACGCATAGAATGACAGAACGGAATTCGAAAAAGCATGCAGTGTTGACTGGCTTGAATGAAAACGAGAATATAACAGCATAGAAGCGGATATCTTTGTTGATTCGAGCTCTAGTAAATCGATCCCTCTTGTTGCTTCATTACTCTCTCCCATTCGAGAATTGAATTGACTCGAATCGAATTCGAATCGGCAACCCTACTAGCGCATGAGTAGTACTCTCATTGAGTTCGTGACATTTCGAACACACATCGAACACACGTGACATTTCAAGGAAATTATCGATTTTCTCTCACATATTTGCATAACAACTCACTCGCCCTTCAACAACATCGTCCTCCTCTTCTTTCCTCATTCCCTCCTCTTCGCCTCACCTCGAGTGGTTCCCACTCCTCCTCTCCTCCCTCTCTCGCAATGAAACTCGCATCTGGCAAGGTTCGTTACCGTATCTCTGGTACTGTGTCAGGGCTACCGTACCTACCAGTGATATTTTACTTTATTGACGCACTCCTGCCTTTGTATCGATTCCTGAGCTGGGATACAGTACCCTGAGATACCGTACTCCTACAGTATCTCTGGCTACCGTAACCCTCCAATCCCTGCAGGACCCAGCACACACCGACTCGGATGCGTCGAAGAGAGGGAAGAAGAAGAGCAGCAAGAGGTGCGGGAGTTGATCTTTGATCTTTGAACTTTCGATCACTGGTCCGGTCATCAGATAAGTAGAAGAACGGCTTGAGAGGAACTAATTAATTAAGCTAATTAGCCAATTAACTTAATTAATTAAGCTAATTAACTTGATTAATTGAGACAAAATGCGCGAGGAAGTCAACGCAAGCGCAGTCAGCAGAAAAGTGTCAAGAGCTCGGTGTCCAAGTCGGTCAACAAGGTACGGTAACTACCGTAATCCTACAGTATCCTCAGATCTACCGTAGCCTCAGGCTACCGTAATCCTACCGTAACCCAGACTTCCGTATCCTCAGATCTACCGTACCCTCAGATCTGCCGTAATCCTACAGTATCCTCAGATCTACCGTAGCCTCATGCTACCGTAATCCTACCGTGATCCCTTTTCAGGTAATCATGCCGGAGCACGTGGACCTCGACTTCTGGCACGGCATGCTGCCGAACGAAGACACGGCCAACCTGCTTACGGTATGTAATCGATTACGGAAGGGTTACTGTAAGATACCTTAACCCAATCAATCGTTGCTATCGAAAACTGGTTTATCCGAATAATTAAAGATCAAAGATCAACTCATTTAGGAAGAAGAGTCGTTCCTGCTTCGCAAGGAGCTGGGCGCCGCCGGGCCAATCCTGCTGTCCGTGAGGAGCGGAGAGAAGGTGGGGATTGATCTTTGAACTTTGGTCTTTGATCTTTGATCTTTGATCTTTGATCTTTGACCTTTGATCTTTGACCTTTGATCTCTCCACTCTCAGGTCGTCAACGCGGTCATTCGCGAGGCCGATTCCGGCTTCCGTTTCGCCGACCGCGAGTTTGACACCGTCAGCGAGCTGGTCAACTACTATCAGGTGAATGGTGGGGATACGGTAGTCGGGGTACGGCATGAGTACAGTACTATTGGGTATACGGTAGATAATATCAGAGATCAAAGATCAACTCCTCAACTGCTATCAGGCGGTAGGGTGACGGTAGTTGGGGTGCGGTAAGATCACAGTTGGAGGGAATCAGAGTTCAAAGATCAACCTCAGGTTCGCAAGATCGCCATCCACATTGACGAACTGGCAGTGACACTCGGACGACCGGTGAGAGATCGAAGATCAAAGATCAATCGATAAATCGATATTCCCCCTCAGGTTCGCCGCAAGCCGTGGGAGCTGCGCCACAAGATGGTCGCCGTGCAGAGGGTACGGTAGGAATACGGTAGTCAGGGTACTGTAGTGGGGATACTGTAAGAGAGTACGGTAGAGCTACGGTGGACAAGTGCAAAAAAAAAAACGCCGAAGGTTCAATTGCTTTGTGATCTAAGAAGAATCTGAACAATCAATTACTTCCTGTAGTGAGGAGCAACCTTTATGGTGAGTCTGAAACTCATTCGATTTCACGAATTTTTACTTGACAAATGAAGCGAAAGTCTTCTGCGTCACTTTATCATTGCTGCCTTGCCTGAAAATCAGTCCGATCGTTGATCTTTGATCTCACCAATCGATAACCAATCGATAATCGTCTCAGGAGTTGGGCAGCGGCTCGTACGGCGTCGTCTATCTGGCCACGCTCACCTACCCGAGGGAGAAGCCGATTACGGTAAGCGAGATGCTGTAGCTGAGTACGGTAGGATACGGTAGGGGTACCGTGCAGTTCTATTGCCCTTGGGATTAGTTGAGTTTCACGTATCCTTGAAATGAATCGTGAATGGCCTTAACACGATCTTACTGTGATTGGGTTACAGTAGGGTTCCGGTGTCGATCGATCAATCAATCAATAATCAATCGATAAATCAATCGATAAATCAATCGATAAGGTCGCGGCGAAGATGCTCACCGACGTGGACAGCGAGGCGGCGCACGCGCTGTGGAAGGAGGCCAGGGTGATGCAGGTACGGTAGGTTACGGTAGCGTATCGATTGATTATTGCATAACGAAGCATCCTACTTTAGGAGTCCTACTGTCAGGGAGGTAGAGCAACGACGTAGACAATCGGCCCTCCCTCAACGGAAAAGCTTCCAAAAATATTCACGCGCGGTCTCGAGATTGAGACCCGCTGGTAGTGTTCACACATTTCTACTGGAAGGCAGAGCCTCTAGTAGAAGGGTGTTTGCTAGATGCGCCGGGTAGGAGTTGATTGCCAGAGGGGATAGTGATCGAAAATCAATCTTGAAGAACAGTAAGCCAATCGATAATCCTACCGTATCCCCCTTCCTTCCAGGAGTACGACCACCCCAACATCGTCAAGTTCTACGGCGTCTGCAACGATGCTGTGGTGAGATTACGGTAGACAGAGTACCGTAACCGGTGCCAATCGAGAACTGATTCGAATACCGTAATCAATCGATAATCCCAGCCGTACTACCTCGTGATGGAATTCATCAGCGGCGGCTCCGTCGACTCCTTCCTCGAGCAGAATCCTCAGTTGTCGATATTCAAGAGGTGCGGTAGCCGGGGGAGAGTACGGTAGATATTGATTAGTGATTTTTTAAAAATATTTCCTTTGCAGAACGAAGATTGCAATGGAGGCAGCAGCCGGACTCGATTATCTACACTCGAAGGTCGATCGATAACTGATTTGGATACAGTATCCCGCTACAATCGATCGATAATCTCCTGTTTCGTCATTTTTCACCCTTCCAGTATGGGAGGGCATCCAAAAATAGGCTCTCTGGGTCTCGAGATAGAGGCCCTGATGGTTGCATTGACACCTTTTGATCGGAAGGTAAGCTCCTAAGCTAGAAGGTACTTGCTAGACGCGGCGGGTTGTGGATGACTGCCAGAGGGGATGAGAGCGAGAGAGTGTGCGAAATGGAGAGACGACAAAGAACTCTTGAAGGGCTGCATCCATCGAGACATCGCGGCGAGGAATCTGCTGATCGAGAAGGTCGCAAAGGTGAGAAATGATTGACGCACTTCGTAACTGCTGGCGCGGTCATGGCGTTCATGCAAAATGAAGCAAAAATGAATAAGAAAAGCGGCAAAACGTTGCGACCACGGTAGGGATCGAACCTACAATCTTCTGCTCCGTAGGCAGACGCGTTATCCATTGCGCCACGCGGCCATGGGATTAGCACCGTCAAGCCTCTCTCTAGAGGCATGGGTAGGCTGTCAATTAGGTACATTACGAGAGACAATGGGGACCTGTCAGTCAAACATCTGTGCTCATGAGCCAGTGAACCTGATCTTTGGTCTTTCCAGCGACAAAACTTAACTTTGATCTTTGATCTTTGATCTTTTTCCAGGTCGCCGACTTCGGTTTGACTCGCAAGACACGCCACTACAGAGTTGACACGGAGAAGCCGATGAACCTGAGATGGATCTCGCCCGAAGTATTCGAGACGGCAGTGGTCAATATGGTGAGTTCAAAGATCAAAGATCACGATTTCATGTCCCTCTAACATGGGTAAGGGATAGTCTGAAGTATTCGAGACTGCGGTGGTTAATATGGTGAGGGTTCAGAGATCAAAGATCAAGACCCTCCTCATATAGAACGATCTCTAGCCCCAATAAAAGAGGAGAGGGATAGTCTGAAGTATTCGAAACAGCAGTTGTGAATATGGCGAGATCAAAGATCACGGATCTATTGCATTCACATGAACGTTTCCCATGAAGATGAGAGAGATTGTGTTCCGGATGGGTTCATTTAGCTCTCCCACATTGGGAAGGGCATCCAAAAATAGTCAAACCGGGTCTCGAGATAGAGGCCCGCTGGTTGTATTCACATCTTTGACCTCAACTGAAGGGACTCTAGCCCACGGATTCGTGCTAGACGCGACGGGTTGTAGATCAGTGCCAGGGGGGTGTGATTTTCGCTGCCCATTGATCTTTGACCTATCAACCTTGGTAACACTGAATGCTTGGCTGCTTCCCGAAATCTCAAATCCTTGATCTCTTTCTTTCCACATACTAGGGTCGGACTGATAAAACTTAGGGATAGTTTAAGGGTCGATGGTACGGAATCGGATTTGATCTTTGATCTTTTATCTCAGGCAACGGACGTCTACGCCTTCGGCATCACTCTCTTCGAGATCTACGTCGTACCGTATGATGTACCGTACTCGAGATGGGACGCTGATGAGGTACCGTAATCAACTGCGATCGAGTACTGACTTTATTAGTTTTCCGTGTATTTTTAGCAATTGATCTTTGATCTTTGATCTTTGCTCAGGTATTCAAGAAGGTGGTCAACCAGGGCTACCGTATCTCCCCTCCCTACACCGCACCCAAGGACATCGCCAATATGATGAAGGTACGGTAGTTATTGTGTACGGTAGTCCGTCAGATAATTCTTGCTATTGATTTCTATGTTGGGAATGCTAATTCGATGCTCTTCGCATCCTGTAGCAACGAGTTTCGAAAACATTCAAATAAAAATAAAACTGAAAAAGATTATCGATATGGTGCCTTCTCTTACCAATCAGAGAGACGAGTGAAAGTGCCAAAAGAAGGGACGATTACCCGGATTTCGTACTTTTCTTCGCTGAAATGCCTTCTCGAGCCTAGTAGCGAGTTTTTCGAAAACATTTATGATAATAACACAACTGAATAAACCGCGTCCGCGTCCGCGCCGTCCGCGCCCATGGGTTGCGAATAAGATAGATTAAGAACGGGATAGAGGAAGTAGGCTCACGGCACGTTACGAAAGAGGGAGACGACCCATTTTTTGCCGCGACGCGTGGGCCTTTCCCGGGCGTTTTACCGTTCAAACAGAGTGACAAGGTTGCTTAACATGGCGCCGAAGTGCCACGTTTCGCAACCATGTCGCTTCACTTTCGCAATATTTCGCAAGGCTATGTATAGACAGCGTGCGCTCTAGGCGCGGCGGGTAAGGTACCGGGGGCGCTTTCGCAATCACGCGTCGCGGTCTTTTCATGGGCACTCGTAACGGGCCGTGGGCTGTTGTGTTGCATTGGCGCCTAAAGTAAAGAATGACCCGAGTTTCGAAAACATTTATATAAAATGATTCGCAGGAATGTCTTCTCGAACCTTCTCTCCGTCCGACCTTCAAGATGATCCACGTCTTCCTCCTCGCTCAAGCCAAGATCATGGAGAGAAACCCGAAGATGAACGAGGATATTGTCGTCAGTTTGCAATGTTTTCTATTTAACTGTAGGAGTGAAAGGTGCCAGAGAAGCATGACCAGCATGGTATAAGTAGGTCTCTCAGTGGCCCGGGCCTTACCGGTCTTATTGATTGACATTAGGCTAATAGATATTATTAGCAACCGGCGCTACCGGTGGGCCACACCCAGCGTTTTCATTCCAATGGGACGGTAAAATCTCCTTGACCGCAACCTTTACCTTCATCATTTTCGAAAATCATGGAGAGAAATCCGAAGATGAACGAGGATATTGTCGTCAGTTATCGATTATCGATTGGTCTTTGTTATCGATTGATTGATTTCTGACTATCGATTTCTCTCGTTCTGTGGAATTTTTCGACTGTTGGGACATGTGTGTTTCATCAGTCTTTTATGTACGAATGCCGTTCATTGCTTGACACAGCGTGCTGTCGAGGATCAAAAGGCCAATTTACATGGCGATGACCCTTTTTTCGTCTCGATAATACCAACTCAATCAAACATCAACATTAAATGTATCTCACATGAAACTTATTGAAACAATCACTTCGATACAGGTGAAAACTACTTTTAAATTGTTTTAGAAATAATAAAAGCCTAAAAGACACTATTTGACAAAGTGAAAATATCCTTGGCAAAGTAGGAAAAATTGATCCGGTCCAAAACTGGTGTGCAGGTAGTACTCACCGAGTGTAGCCCACCTACAACTTCTGGAATCGCCTGGGTCACTTTTGGTTGAGCAGCGATGTATGTTTCATTGAAACATAACTCAGCCGACTTTGCGATTTCGCAATAGTTTCGCACCAGCATGGGTGCATGAAATGCGCAAAATTCAGATGATCATTCACCCCAAGTTCCGTCGCGATTGCTTTCAAACTCGACGAGAAAAACAACTTTTTCTCCTATTTAGTGTTACAGCTCGTCGGGGAAATATGAAAGATACCTTTTTTATTTCATAAATTGAAAGATAAACTATCTATCTTGCTCCCATGGAAACATGAACGAAATTTAAAAATACACATTTAGCCAATTTTAGCAAAGAACGCGAACAATTTCAA
>LS512994.1:50081-82004 GCA_900490845.1 Pristionchus japonicus | reverse complement strand
CGAAATCGCAAAGCCGGCTGAGTTGTGTTTCAATGAAACATACATCGCCGCTCAACCAAAAGTGACCCAGGTGATTCCAGAAGTTGTAGGTGGGCTACACTCGGTGAGTACTACCTGCACACCAGTTTTGGACCGGATCGATTTTTCCAACTTTGCCAACGTTATGAAGAAAAATATTCACTTTCTCAAAAAGTATCTTCTAAACTAAAAATCGGGCGAAGTCAATAATTTTTAAATGTGCTTAGGAACAAAACCCATTTTTCCGTTTCTCAAAATTCCGCTTCTCCACTGAGGAGAATCATGGAGGTATCACTCTCCTCCACGAGGAAAAGGAATTTCGAGAAACGGAAAAATGGGTTTTGCTCACAAGCACATTTAAAAAATATTGACCACACCCGATTTTTCATTTTCGACTTGTAAAATTTTATAAATTAAAAATGTTTTTGAAAAGTGTGAATGTTTCACTTCGGTTTCACGTCCAACCTATAGTTAGGAGGAGAACAACAACTCGAAATGGGATTAGTGAATTAGAATACGTCCGCCGCGCAAATGAACGATTTGATCCTCAATGGCACGCTGTGCTTGATCATAACACGAGATCTACCGTTTTGTACTTTAGTGGCCTTCTTGATGCATTTAGTCTCGTGCATTCCCTGATAGACGAGCTCCACTGATAGCTCGCTGGAGAGACGAGCTCCACTCCATTTTCGGTGATGACTGGTGGTCTATTTCACCCAAAGAATTCAGCAACAGAAGAGATCAGCATGCCTTATAACACCCCACTTGATTGATTGATTGATTGATTGATTGATTCCCTGATAGGCCGCTTCGGAGGGTGACGTGATATTAGCGAACAATGAACGGCATTCGTACACAAAAGACCGATGAAGCACTCGAAAGATTCCTCTGAACGAGAAATTCGATATCATGAATCTGTATCTGAAGTCCAACTTTTATGATGGATGATTTCAGGTGGACAGTGCTTCGAAGGACGAGAAGAAGAAGAAGAAGTCGAAGTAGAGCTGAGAAGAAGAGAAGAGAAGACTCTCTCTCTCTTTCTCTTTGACTCTATGGGCGACTCACGAAGTGACAAACGAATACAAACGCAATAAATGCATAAATGAGCACTATTTGTGAATTTGTTTCCGACGGAATCAAACATGCTCACAGTCGAGTTGCCTTTCTCTGTGGAATCAGGTTGGAATCCGATGTAATGTTATTCGATGGGAGCACGAGACGAAATTGAATGGCTATAGTTAGACCAACATTGTATTCTATTTCGGAAACGTATTTGCAATGAAAATAGACAATGAAAATTTGTAGCAGTAAAAATCTCTACAAATAATAGTGCGCGAATTCGTGTTTTTTCTTCTGAAAAATAATCATAAAATTATTTATCACAGCTTTGATAATATTAATGATTATGACAAATTACAGTACCGGAAAAAAGTATTTGGTCACTTTTTCAAACATGTACATCTTTTTCGTCAGAAGAGGGAGCTGGCTGATATTTTTAGGGTAGCCGAGGAATGTATCAGAGCTTCTTATGCTGACAGTGAAATTTGCCGATAACTCATATTGTTGCATAGTGATGACGCAATCCTACGTTAACTTATTCGAAAGATCTTTTTTCGCCGATGGAATTTTTCCCGCCCACTTAACTTTTTATGCATATAGACCAGTCCAAGGACTATCCAGAAAAAAAGTTTCAAGTTGCTGCGGCCACTCTCCGTAGCAGCAGAAATTCAGGAAAATCGAGGTCGATATTTCACAACTCTGCCGCTAGCGGTGCTAGAACCTTGTTCTAAAGCTTAAAATGATTCTTGTGATGAGTGTCGATGTTCCTGAGAATATGGCCCAATTGGCCCAGTATTTGCCTTTGGGTACTCCACAAGTCACTTTTTCACATAGTCATTATTTGAGGGTTCACCGCTCCAAGGATGATTTTCGCAAAAACATAGTTCCGGTGCAGGAGGGTCCCAATACCGCTGAACTCTCGATGCCCAACTTTTTAGATCACTGCGACATCTCTCCGCCTGGTGACAAACGATTTACGAAAGCATACCGGCTTTCAAATTTTTCACCTCAGCCATATTAATTTTCCTTTCATAATTCATAAGTTTCTTTCCAGTTGAGCTACAGTTCTGAAACTTTGCATCGATTATCTCCTTAGTGTAAGCCAACTGATGCCACAGTCTGAGCATGACTGCATGCGTTTGGCATAAGCCGATATTGGACAAGGCGAGCGTTTTGATAACCCGTATGCTTTCGTAAATCGTTTGCCACTAGGCAGAGAGATGTCGCAGTGGTCTAAAAAGTTGGGCATCGAGAGTTCAGCGGTGTTGGGACCCTCCTGCACCGGAACCATGTTTTTGCGCAAATCATCCTTGGAGCGATGAACCCTCAAATAATGACTATGTGAAAAAGTGACTTTTGGGGTACCCAAAGGCAAATAGTGGACCAATTGGGCCCTATTCTCAGGAACATCGACACTCATCACAAGAATCATTTTAAGCGTTAGAACAAGGTTCTAGCACCGCTAGCAGCAGAGTTGTGAAATTTCGGCCTCGATTTTCCTGAATTTCTGCTGCTACGGAGAAAGGCCGCAGCAACTTGAAACTTTTTTTCTTTATAGCCCTTGGACTGATCTCTGTGCACAAAAAGTTTAGTGCACGGGAAAAATTCCATCGGCGAAAAAAGATCCTTCGAATTAGTGAACGTAGGATTGCGTCATCACTATGCAACAATATGAGTTATCGGCAAATTTCACTGTCAGCATCAGAAGCTCTGATACTTTCCCCGACTACTCTAAAAATATCAGCCTCCTCCCTCTTCTGACGAAAAAGGTGCACATGTTTGAAAAAGTGACCAAATACTTTTTTCCGGTACTGTACGTGAAACACCGATCGATAATCGTTCGTTCGAAAGACGGAATAATCGATTGAAAGACGGGAATGAACGAGAATTTTTCTCAATCAATGGGTATGTGGAATAGAAAGAGCTCAATGCTCGAGTAACCGGGAGACCCGTGTCAATAACTTACTAAAATCTCTAGTCTATTAATTTCTACAATAAATTACGATGTAAAGTTTCAGACAAATACAGCCGTTAGGAATGAGCGGGTAAAGCTTTTGCCGTTGAGAGACAAAGATTAGGAGGATTAGGTATCAGTAAGGATCAAAGATCAGTTCGACGATTGAAAGATCAAAGATCATCTCAATACTGGGTCGAGGCGTACTCCATGGGCTTGTTGTTGACCACGAGGATGGTGGGGGCGGAGCCGCGACGGGCTGCAATTGATCTTTGATCTCTGGCTCAATCTATTCCTCTCATCTAGTCGGGTATGCTTCAGACAGTAAATAAGGGCGAACGAGTCAGAACGATTTGAATTACTGTAGATAACAGAGGCGCAACAACAACTTTCATCTTTAAATGTTGTCACGGTAGTCTGGCAGTCAGATCCATGCAATGCAATGCATGCATGGTCTTTGATCTCTCTCACTCCGTTCTCACGCGATGGAGCCTACTACCTACTTGGCCATTTCTTAGGGATTACAGTAGTTTGGAGGGTCAGTTTTCTCCTTTCCACAGGTCAGATTCACAACTTACACAACTCACTTTCCTGTCGAACGCTGCGAATGATCAGACGGTGATAGGCATGGGCGACGGAGGCCTGGAATGGAATGATCTTTGATCTTTGATGGGCTATTTTTTCCGAGTACAGTCAACTTCGATCATATACTTTCAGTTATTTGCTTGTCGTGAAACATAGCGAACTGACTCGCATCTTGACGGAACACTTTGATCCTACCGTATACTCCTACCGTATCTCCCTTTACAGTGACCAAAACGTTACCGTACCTGGTTGAATAGCAGGAATGTCACGAGGGCGGAGAATGTTACCGATCATACCGTACCCTAGTGCTACCGAATCTCTAACCAACCAAAAAATCAATAGATCTACCGTACCCCTACAGTAATCGATGTTACCGTACCTGCCACAGGTTGAACAGCATGAATACCGTATCGTAGCACTACCGTACCTGTCACAGGTTGAACAGCAGGAATGTAATGAGGGCATACCGTACCCTAGCACCCCTACCAGGTTACAGTATCCCTGATCTACCGTATCCTAAGCGGATACCGTACTCTCCTGGCACGACCGTACCTGCCACAGGTTGAACAGCAGGAAGGTCACGAGGGCGGAGAAAATTCCGGCACACTGGACGTAGTAAGAGAGCGTCTTGTCATTGTGAAGGGCTGGAATATTCAAATTTGAATTCCCGCCACAATTTTAGCATTTTCAAAGCTTCTACACAAAATGGCCCAAGTTTTATGGTTCCTAAACACGTATTATTTTAGCCCTAATAAAGCGCATTGCACATAGTAGGAGAAGGTCTTGTCGTTGTGGAGAGCTGATATATTCGAATTTGAAATCCCGCCTCATTTTTGAGCTTCTCAAAGTCTCCTCTCAAAATGACCTATTTTTCTATTTTTGAAACTTTCGATATTTAGTAGATAGAGCCATGATTAGACATTATGGCTTTTTCGCTTTTTCCGCACGTCAGAAGTTGATGGGATATCTTAACCAGATTTTCTAAATCCAAAAGCTTGCGTCACTATTAGTCACTAAGTGCAAATCCCTCTCTTCTAAGTGATCTAAAGACGCTCGTGAGCTCGCTAATTTGATTACGAGACGGCGATTTGAAAGACAAGGATTGCGCAGAGCGCACTTGTGGGTGGACTAGACTTTTCCTTACTCCGCTCAAGCAACGGTGACGCTGATTTAGAGTGATCGTAGCTGGTCGACCAGCTGATGATCGCGAGAATTTCAGCCAAGCGCTGTTCATGATGAGACAATTGTGAAAAGTAGCGTTCTCGATCGATTGTGTTTCATAACGGATACTTATGAATGCGGAAAGCGAAATGTGCCAATACCATGCGAGTGAACTCTTCAGAAACTCACTATCAAGGCCCATTCAGAGTCTGTGATGCAGTTGCGAGACTTCGAATGATCAAAACAAAAACAACTACAACAACACTACAATAACAAAACAAAAACAACTCACTGTCAAACGCCCAGTTAAGCACCATAATGATGTAGAATGGCTTGAAGATGAAGTAGAAGGAGAAGATAACGAGGGCGTAGATGGAGAGAAGCATGTGGAAACACTGGAATAAAACATTAATTTACTAATTGGTTAATTAAGCTAATTAGTAATTACTAATTATTGATTCATTTCGACCCCAAATCATTCAACAACAACAAAGTTTCAAGAGAGATTAGATGGAGAGGAGCACGCACTGAAATTCAGATACTTTTCAGTTTGCAATTTTTAAGATTCCACCGGAATGAAATCTTCATGAGTTTCACAGCAAATACTTGTGAACTTGAGGAACGAACGTTGCAATAATGTCGCGATACCCTCTTGGAAAAAAAGAAAAAAAATGTTTTTAAAACATATTTTCGCTCTATTTCTTCTCTAAAACCAACCGAAATAGCAATGATGGGCTAGATCAGTCCGGCTCGTTGCGAGAACATTCCAGCGATTGTGAACATTCTACACCCTAACCGTCATCCCAACATCACTTTGGTGCGCAGACTACTGCTTAGGGTGCGGTAGAGCCCTCTAAAGTAGAGGTGCTGTAACTCACCGAAATAGCAATGATCGGCCAGATCAATCCAGCTCGCTGGGAGAACATGCCAGCGATTGTGAAGATGGACACTCCCGCAGGGATCATCATCACGAACATTGCCTGGAATACGGTAGGGTTACGGTAGGAATGGAGTTACGGAAGGCCATGGATACTCTAGGGGTCCTACGGTACACCTAATTCTGAGAGACTAGCCCAGGGGTAGATGGAGGCGCCAGCCGGGATCATCATCACGAACATTGCCTGGAGTACGGTAGGGTTACGGTAGGAATGGAGCTACAGAAGGGCTACGGTATCCTGCGGGGTCCTACAGAACCCCTAGTCTATGAAAAGATGGAAATGTGCCTAAATTATTGGTCGGTGATCCACGGAAAATTCGTTGTGAAAATTTTTTCTACATCTACAGAAGATGTATGTTCGGAATTCGTACTTATTCGATCCCACTGCGAAACTTACATTTCAATCTGTTTGAGATGTCAGGGGACAGACTGTCGTTGTCCTCTGATTCACGCGATCAGAGACCAACGATCAAAATTAAAAGATCAAAGATCAATCACCTTCTTGAACTTGAAGTACATCACGACCAGCAGAGCAATGATTACGAGGATGCCGATTGATACGAGAACCTTCATACCCGTCTGAAATGAGAACAATTTAATCTGATTAGATAACTTATTATATAATTAGACTAATTAGTTAGCTGTCATTTCCAAAAAAAGACTTTGACTATGACTTTCATACCCCTCTCAAATGAGAAAATCAAAAATTGCGCGAATCTGCTAGTGAGATCAAGTATGTTTCATTCAAGATAGTTCATAATCGTCTACCTACAAGGAACAATGAGTTGCACTTCGGCTGGAAATTTTAAACAGAACAATCGATACAGTAATCTACTGTATCCAATCAGTAACCGTAACCCAATCAATACTCACATGAAGATGTGCCTTGCCGCCTATGCATCTCTCCTTGGCGCGAGCTCGCTCTTGAGGCTTCGATGCGTAGGCCATCGAGAACTGACTGAAATAATTAATTAGTTAATTAATTAATTAACAAATTAATGCGTAGGCCATCGAGAACTGACTGAAATTTAAATAATTATGTAATTAATTAATTAGCTAATTAACAAACTAATCAATAATCGAGAACATCACGATAATATGAAATCGAGAACTAACTGGAATTAAGTAATTAATTATATAATTAATTAATTACTTAATTAACAAATTAATAAATAATCAAGAAAAGCACGATAATATGAAATCGTCATTGAACTGTAAGGATCGCTCTTTTTCCTAGAAAGGAGCTTAGGCTCGGAAACAGGGGAGATCCCTCAGGAGATAAGGCTTGCGAGGACAAAGGACTTGATTGGGATCAGAGATAGAGAGAGTTGGCACTCCGTAGGAAGGAATCGAGCCTATTCAGCAGCAAGGAAAGTTTGGCAGCAATTGAATGGAAACATTCATATGAAAAGGCTACAAAGACAGTAGGTGAGGACTCACTGAATAAGGCTCACTATGCCAGTCTGAGGTTGAGGATCTGTTGATTTTTTTTAGAATGGAAACATGCCGTGAACTGTCATCCATTACAGTCAATAGCTATTGGACCAGGGGTGAAACTCATAATTGCTCCAGATTTCAAGGTGCTATCTGTAGTCAAATCTTTCGTTTCTATCACGCTTGAGTGAGTCTGAGAATCGGCATGAATGCTGTGATGGATCTCGGGCTCATTCTAATAATAGAAAAGGTACAACGATTGACAAGCACCCATGCAACCTCAGTGATCACTAACATCACTAGCCCAAAAGGTAAATTGCGCGAGAGATATTGCATACAATCCGCGGGAAAGTGATATCTCGAGGTAACGCGTGGCGCACAACCTCAAATCCTGGATGACTAATCAATGAATGAACGCAAAGGGCAGAGTGGAATGAGAGTTATCCCCCAATCGATCCCTCCGCAATAAACGGCATGTTTACGATCTCAGCGATTGCCTGGGTGAGACCAATCGGCGTGCACTATCGATTGACGGTTCCTGCCAGGAACTTCCTGAAGCTACTATAGAGCTACGGTAGGCAGCGTGCACTATCGATTGATTCTTCCTGCCAGGAACTTTCTGGAGCTACTGTAGGGTTACGGTAAGCACGGTTGCCGTACTGACAGAGGATTTTCAGACGTAAGTCAAGAGGAAAGTGAAAGCATTTGAACGTTTTCCTCCCATCAATGGCATATTCCAGCATGAATACGGTTAAAACTAGAGGCAGTCTATCAAAAGCCCAGAAGAAAGTGAAAAGTGCCATTGACAGGTAATCCTTACCTCTCTCACGCTTGAGTGGCCTAATTGAATCATCAGCCTGAGGGGGGCTCAAGGATGTTTTGAGCTACTCATCCGATATATCTCTAGGCAAGCGCTACACTTCCTGGGTAAACTCCACTGAGAGCTAATGATGTCAATCCAAATAGGTACAATTCTAATCCAGAAAAAGAACCTAAGAACATGAAACGTAGCTAATTGTAAGGTTCCTGATCACAGCAAGCTGAGGTACGGGAAAATGCGCCTGACTATGCGGTATTGCGGATCATTCAAGTGGGCGTAATCTCGAAATCTCGACATTCGGTGGCTACTTTGGCTTTTTCCCCATTCAAAGGATGAAAAGAAAAGTGAGTGGAACGAAGGACAAAAGGGAGGGAAACGAGAATTTAGACGAGTCTCGAGTGAACTGGGGAGGATTTGAGTTTGATGTGGCAGATGAGCAGGGGATTGGCATGGAGCAGCGCTTTTGAGCTGTGAAGCTAAGGATCTGGTGAGCTAAGCAGTGCAGAAATTTCACTAAGATAGCTATTTATTGCGATTAAACAGTACCAGTGCACCTCAACGAACGGGTGAACGAAGAATCCTTAGGTTGCTGACATACAGGAAATGAATGCAGTAATCTCTGCTGATGGTTTGCTGCTGCGGCTGCTGCAGCTGCTTCTCATATCACTGCAGCCCAGACAAAGAGCGCCCTCTGGACAATCAGAGACAATCATAATAGTAATGATCGAGAAGACGCAAAAACGTGACGCGCGATATGCCTTTGAGCAAGTGTTACTGCAATGATAATGATGACCCAAGGCTACAGCAACCGTACACCTACAGTATGCTTCAGTGCACAGACAGTACACCGTGACTCCTGCCCAAGACTGTAGTCCGCGGACGGGGCAGGACTAAACGCCATGACCACTAGCCACTTCCCCCTTTCTCCCATCCCCCTTTAGGGACAGGTTTGTGTCTTTCAAGGGGGAGATATAGTCTAATTGGTGAGAACAAAAAGAAGGGAGGTTCGAAACCGGGAACCGGCAAAGAGAACTTGCAGTTCCATTTGCCGGATGCGGTTCCGGCTCTGGTGATGATCATCTTATCACTGTGAGTACGTGATAAGGAGGTTATCAGAGATCGAGGAGGAAAGTGAGAGTGGGTCGCGCCGTTTGGAAGATTGCACAGGCTACGACTAAGGCATGCCAAGTTTGTGGCAGAGTTGAACGAAGATGAAGTTGCTATTGAGAAAACGACACAAGTGAGGAAGAACTGATAGATGCCAGAGATGTGAGGAAACAAGTACAAAATAATCCAGTGAAATCCCATTTGAATGGTCAAGAGAACGCTCAAACGCTCAAATTCTCGAACGAAGGTAAAAAGAGCACGCATTCTCCATTGGATCAACCGTACTCACTGGATGAATAGATGAGCGGTTATGCAAATGAATCTAGGCAATTTGTGGTTCCTCGAAAAGTAAGCGCGTGGTCATGCCTTTGCTGAAAGAAACAAAAGATGCTGAATTGCTGAGAAATTAAGCTTGAGCGAGCGAGCGGGGGGGAGAGTTGGAAAAGACAGGAATTCGCTATCTCCCAATGCGAAACATCCCCGTTTTGCCCTAAGGAACTCTCCCTCTTTGCTCTCTCACACACTATCTCGCCTCAAGGGTTCCTTTGAGCTCCTCGGGATCCTGAGGATCTCGAAGAGGCTGGGTTACGGTAGAAGTACGGTGAGTAGGTCATCAAGACAGAGAGGTGATTGGGGAATGGGAACCCGTTATTATGCCTTTCTCCCATTGATGCGCGCGCGAAACGAGATTGAGAACCAAAGGATGGGATGCAGCGACATGACATGAGACTTACGGAGAATAGTGATTGGTTAGTCGCGCTGCAAGATGTATTTCGATTACTATGGCCTACTGTTAGGTTCGAAACTTGTACAAACTCATAGAAGCCTCTAGCTGGTCCGCAAGATATGCAATCTACGCGCTGGGGCTATGCTATTCATCCTCGGCTGGGGTTCGTAATTGATGCACTCAATAAACGCGACCTTGCCGTGCTTACGTCACAATCAGTTACACAGCGGAACAGTCAACCGGCAAGAATGGGAAAGATGTGACTATCTCTTTCTCTGACTCTCTCCAATTCGCACGCTCTCTCGCTCTCTCTGACCATTGAGAGATATCACGAAGTGATGAGTCTAGGGCTCTCTTCCAACAATGATTTGATTGTGGGAATGAAGCAATAAGGCAGCACCGACTTTGATCTACCGCAAATGCGATTACGGTAAGCGACTTACGGTAGGTGGAAGGGATCGAAGACTGCGGGCAGCATTGGAGGTACGGTAGAAGAGGAGTACTGTAAGAGGATACTGTAGCTATGTCAGTACATCGGAAAGAACTTTTGTACAGCAGTAAACAATCGGGGATGATTGTACAGATGCGTACTCGCGATTGGTCTCACAATTCAAGGTGTCCAAGACGCATAGCAATCATCAAAAGATTAGTGAGGATTGTCTCGAGAAAAGCTCAGGAATGAATGATCGTTCGCAGCTCAGAGAAAGGAGAGCTTTTATCCCCCGTGCCAAGAGACAGGATTGCTACCTAATCCCGGCAAGATCATAGAAAATGTGGATTATCACCGCATAATCGTTACATTATCAGCTCATTACTGTTCCTGAACGACGTTCATGATAATTCGAAATACGTCCTTTCTACTGTCTTTGATGGCGCCGCTGCTTCAGGATACTGTACTGTACAGTCTGTAGAATACTGTAGAGAATAACTTTATGATCATCCAATATCATCATCATCACGATTTCTTCCTTCTCCTCTTGTCGCTCAGTTTAAGCATCCCTTCAATCTTCCAAACGATCCAGCCATAAATTGTAATAAGTCAAGAGAGGTGAGGTGAGATGAAGGAAGAAGACTCTCTCCATTCTACGTGTTATCTCGCTTTCTCTTACGGGCCAAGGTTTAAGGCTACTGAGGAGAGATCGGAAAGAGTTCCTTTCCGCTTTCCCTTCCCGTTCCTAGTGCAGGAAAGAAATGCAAAAAGTGGGGCTGGAATGGGAGAGATGAGTAGCGGAGTGTGGAATGCTTTTGCTTTGAAGGGACCGATCGAAATGAGTCGATTTCGCGTTTAGTGAACCTGTATCGTTTGCCGTAAATGTATGAAACATAGCAATTTTAATTATAAAGTTTTTTTAAAATAATTAAAATCACTTCTCAATGCACCCGTTTCAAAATCGCGTACTTTCGGCACACTGTATTCCACTCAAATTTCACGCCGGCACCGCGCGCTTTTCAGTTTTCTCTGTCTTCTCGTTATCGCGCTCTTTCCGCGCCGTTTTCTCCTCAATATCGATTAGTTTTCTCAATTTTACGAGCGCGAGCGCAAGCTACGCGTAAAAGCCGTAGTTTCATGTCGTTTTGGCTTGATTTTCTCGTGTTTTCCTCGAAATCCGTCCTACTGTCTGCATTTTCCGGCTCTATTTATCGATTTCCCGGCTCCAGATGTCGGCCGTGGACGATGACGACTACCGCTCGTCGGACGACGAGGACTACGTGCCAGAAGGCGCCGTCGACGATGACGTCGACGAGCCGTCCGGAGACGAGTGCGATGAGGTGCGTGGCTTATTTACCATAGCATCTGACGTAATTTGCGCCTCCAGAAGTCAGTGTCCAGTTGAACAGAGACCAAACGCGGCCACGCGCGGCCTATTCATCCATTTCAAAAGAATAGTACACCGTATATCGATCGATGGATGCGCATCAGGCTCAATTCATTCTACCGTATCCTCTATCCACCGTAACCCATCTTCATCGCAGGTGACATCGGCGGACGATCCGGACGCGGCGAAGCGCGGCAGAGGCAGGAGGCGCAAGCCGAAGAAGGAGAAGTTAGTTTGTTCACAGTTGGTCGAGTTGACAAGATTTATGGATAATTTTTGCTTCTGAAATGTATGGGGAAAGACTGCGGGTGAAACCATCACTGTGGCAGTTACCTGCTTGAATTTCACCTCGCTCTAAACTGGGATATTCCTGCTTGTTCATCGAACTGTTTCATTATTGTAATAGCTTCCGTGGAACTTGTCCATTTCACTGTTCACAGCTTGTGATGAATTAGATCGTCGATTTAATTCAAACGCATTAATTAATTAATTAATCCCCTAATCAACAGAGTCCCTGCCCCAGTCGCGGCGCCCGCCGAGGAGGTGGACGACTTCTTCGCCAGTCTGATGGCAGGAGATCCATACGCCATCCCGGTAATTAATTAATGTATTAATTAGTTAATTAATTAATTAATTAATTAATTAGCGCGCCCTAAATTAATGTAGACGACCACTACGCTATCCCGGTAATTAGTTAATTAATAAATTATCGAGCCCAAAATTCATGTTGACGACCACTACGCTATCCCGGTAATTAATTAATGTTTAATTAAACTAATTAGTTAATCAAAAACAATTAACTCGGTCTTCTGAGATCCCCACGCCATCCCGGTAATTAATTATTTATGTTAATTAGTGTCTACATGAGTTTAGAGCTCGTTAATTATCTTCTCAGACCACTACGCCATACCGGTAATTAATTAGTCAATTAATTAACGAGCCCTAGATAAATCCACAGCCATTCCGAAAATGTTAATAAACTGATAGATATTTAATTAGTTGTCAATGATCTCGTAAAGTAAACACGAATAGCACTGACACGAAGGATTGATTAAATAATAACTATCCATTTTATCAGGTGGCAGCCCGTTCCGCACCACCTCCCTCTGCAGCAGCTGCAGAGAAGAAGGAGGAAGACACCGTGGAGAAGAGGTGAGACACGAGTAGCTCACGTTCAACCTGCATCCATTGATCGATCTAGTGAAAATTGAAATATTCAGACGATACAACGGTTGAAAGTCGGCACTTCTCTATTTTAGGCGCTTTGCTTGTTCTTCTTTACTTTACTTAAGTAGACTTTTCTATTACTTTGGCGCCTAACACCCACAATCTATAAAAAAAAAACAAGAGTTCTCATTGCAGTATCGACCCTCCCGCCGACCTTCCTGCCTCCTCGCTCGATTCGACGACGAAAATCACTGAGGTCTTCGACTTTGCCGGCCAGGAGATCAAGTGAGTAGACGCGATTAGTGCATGAGCATCAAGCACAATATTTCATAGAAATGTCCAAACACAATTTTGGATCTAGCACAACAATTAATCGAAAATTGATGTTCATGCAGTGTGCGATAGCCGATTAGATTTAGTGGTCTAGAAACAGTTGGGAAAAAACAATAATAAGCATAACAACAAATAACAATGAATTATTCGTCAGGGTCGAGAAGGAGGTCACCCTCGAGGAAGCGCGCGCTCACGAAGAACGACAGCAGAAGCAGGAAGAGGCGGCCAAGAAGCCGGTTGTGAAGTGAGGTTTTGAAGTGTAGGGCAACATCTGTGGCTTTAATAATAACGATAGTAACGAACATACGTCAATGCAATGCGTCTCCAACCTACCCTCATTTGCAGGCGAGTCGGACTGGGCGACGCCCTAACAATGCTGGCCAAGAAACCCAAGATGTCTGTCCTCGATAAATCGAATCTCGACTGGAAGTCGTTCAAGCAAGAGCAGAAGATTGACGAGGACTTGGCGATTCATAATAGAGGAAAGAACGGATATCTCAACAAGCAAGATTTCCTACTGAAGGTTGACCATGCACAGTTCGAAAAGGAACGCGCCGAGCGTGACCACATTCGGAGGCAGAAACAATAATTTACGTTTTGTTTGTATTCTTATTTTTGCTGATAAATTGAGCAACTTTCTATGTATGCAAGTTGACCTAGAAGACGTGAATACAGACGATCAACCAACATAGAGAATTCTGAGTTCCTCCCAAAGCTTTCAATATTTACAGTGAAAATAATCGATGCGAAAATTACTAAAATTCTACTTCTAATGTCGTACCCCCATTTGGTATGTATTTGCAAGATTCGAATTAAAGGTAACTTCATTGTCGAATAACAATCAACAATCAAAGTAGATAACAATTAGAACTCAGCGGGGACGGCGGTCTGTCGGAGGTCAGCGGCGATTCTGTCGAGGTCCTTGCGTCCCTGGAAATAAATAAATAATTAGTTGAAATAGTACCTTGTAATGCACAAGACAGCGTAGAACGCATACAAATAATCATAATGATGTAATAACTAACCTGCTTGGAGAGGATGCGGCCCTTGCCATCATCGCTCTTGTCAACCCACTTGAGGGCCTCGAGCGACTTCAGGGCCTTGCGGATGACGCATCCGGAAGCCTTGGCGTAGCTGTTGGGCTGAACTCCGCGACGGAGCTTGCTTCCGTAGATGTTGCGGAAAGTGTTGACTCCTGAACGAGGAATTGTTAATGGTAAACAAAGAAATATTGTTGGCTCTAAAAAAGCAGCTCGTGCTATTGTTTGATTTGATATTAAAAAATAATATAAATTAACATAATTTTAACGAACTAACCGACGGGAGAGCGGATGTACAGACGGCGGGCCAGGGAGGCGGCGCGGATGTAGTACCAGTCGGGGTTGACGGGAGCCATGTCCTTGGTGACTCCAAGCTTGACGAGGTCGGACCACTCGGGGACCTTTACCTGCAAACAAAACGATCAAGAACCATATTTTGCTCAAATATATATTGATAGTGATATTAGAGAATAATTTGAGACAACAGACGTCAAAAGCGCCAACAATTTTTCAAATACGAAAACACACATTCAAATACAATTTTGACAGATTAAACGGTAACTAACCTTTCCGGTCTGCTTGAGGAAGTGCGCGATGCGCTTGACAACCTCATCCTGGTCGACGTCCTTGACGGAGGTGGGTCTGACCATCTTTCCAAGCTGAAAATGAAATTTGAGCATAACAACGTGCGAAAACAACGACATGATGGGCATAACGGAAGCTGAAGATGCAGGATACTATTTTGAACAAGATTATTGCAAAATTTGACGATAAAAACGCGTGGATTCATCAAAAATAACGAAAAAAGAAAAAGTCATTGGAAAAATAGCGCGTTACCGTCATACTGTAGTCGCCGGGTTCTTTTCGCTGGCTAACATGCACATCAAAGTTTGAATTTCTGAGTGCGGGAAAGAGGTCGCTCCGAGCCATTCCAAGCGGTTCCCGAACACATTCAAATCGATTTGCCGAGTAATCGATTGTTTTGACGATTTTGAACTTTCAAATGAGGGCAGTTAAATAAGACGATGCCCCGTGGATAATCGCCGCCAGTCCGTATTCCAGTTGTGCCGTTATTCTTGCTGTTATGGTCTCGCAACGCGATGAACCATGTTGTTTTTTTGCAGTTGACCGGCTACTAGGTGAACGAGAAGCCGTTCACAATGTCTGACGCACTTGTTGGAGGTACTGCTTATTGATTTTATCTCATACGTTTATGTTTTACTACGAAAGTTGATCAACGACGTCATTTCAGCATCGTCTGGTGATATGCAGGAGGATCAGTCCGAGTCTCTCAAGTTCGTTGTTTTTTTCAAATTCAAATTTTACGTTGTTTACTTTCTGTTATTTCCTCAGTTTTTGTTTTTGTTTTTGTTTTCACGCGATAATTTTGCCTGTTTCAGTGTGGAAACCGCTCAGCCGTCTCTGCTCAAGAAAGGCGGACTCTTCGGAAATAGCGTAGCTGTGAGTTATTGCTTCTTTGTTGTTTCTCATCATCCTACTTCCAGATGTCCCCGAAACTCGGCGAAAGCTCGCAGTCCTCCCAGAGCCCCGTGGACAAATCAGAAAGCAAAAACGGCGGCAATGAGGAGTCACAGAGCGGCAAAAACGGAGATGGAGACGCGAACGCGAACGGCGACAATCAGGATGGAGGTTAGAAAACTTGCCTAATTAGTCTATCTATTGATACTAATTAGTTAATTAAGTCGACCTCGAAGCCGGCAACGGCGACGCCGCCGTGGAGGCCAACGACGACGACGAAGTGATGCTCGTCGAGGATGCAGAAGCCCCC
The DNA here is from genome assembly GCA_900490845.1 of Pristionchus japonicus. NCBI lineage: Eukaryota > Metazoa > Nematoda > Chromadorea > Rhabditida > Neodiplogasteridae > Pristionchus > Pristionchus japonicus. The sequence goes on along the minus strand of LS512994.1, from coordinate 66,056 downwards.
GAGGAGCCGGAAGCCGCCGATGTCGAGGAGGTTCGCGTTTAAAAGCAGACATGAAGCTCAAAACACCTGGTTTTCGGAGACAAACGCAATCTTTTTTCGCCCCCAGATGTGCCTCGATTCATGTTTCCAATTGAAGGAGGAGGAGCAGCCCGAGGCACCCGCAGCGGCCGCGCCTGCAGAGCAGCCCGAAGAGGAAGAGCAGGAGGAACAGCCGGCGGAAGTGGTGCGTTGATTAGTTAATGAGATCCCTTGAAACCCGATTCCGCGTGTTTGTAGAAATGCGCTTTTTATTGCTTAATTAGCATTGGTTGATTAATTAACCAATTAATCAATTTGCAGATTGAGGATGTCGAGATGGCTGAGGATACGGATGATGATGGAGAGGAAGTAGAGCAAGAGGAGAAGAACGAGGAGGAAGAGGAAAAGAAAGAGGAGAGTGAAGAGAAGGAAGAAGAGGAGGTTGCCGAGGAGAAAGAGGTGCGCCTAATTAGTTATGAATTGGTGGTATGTGGTCTTCTAGGGTACAGATTGATGGTCTGCTAGACTGGTGTTTCAAAAATTGTTCATGCGCTTGTTCCTTTGAAATCAAATGATGAATTCTTCTCAATCAATTTTCGAAATAATCTTCTCATTGTAGGCCGCTGAGCCCGAGGCTGCAGCAGTCGCCGTTCCGGATGCGGAAGAGGAGCAAGAGGAGAAGGCGGATGAGACGGTAGAAGACAAGGATACGGTAGATGAGACTGAGAAGGATACGGTTGACGAGACTGAAAAGGATGAGGAGATGCCAGAAGAGAAGGAAGATGAGGAAGCACCGAAGGAGGAGGAAGAGGAGCCCAAGGTAAGCGTAATTGATTGTGTTAATTGTCGTCCTCTTTGAATCCGCATAAAAATTGTATTCAAGGCTGATGAGGCGGCTGCAGAGGAGAAGGAAGAAGAAGAGAAGAAGGAGGAAGAAGAAGAGAAGGAGGAAGAAGAGAAGAAGGAGGAGGAGGAGGAAGAAGTTGAGGAGGAATGCGTGAAGAAGGTCATCTCCATGGACACTGATAAGGTGGGAATGAAGCATCGATCTTCCGGGGATTGCAATGCAAATTTTTTCATTAAAACGAGGGTCATGCGAACAGTGTGGTTTTGTGATGTTTCAAAATGATGAGATGAGTATGAATCAGAAATTGCGCCGGTTTCTGGAATTTCAGAAATTGTGTAAAAACAAACCGAGAATCTTACCAGGCGCACAGTGGTGAGGGTGAATCATTGGTTGAGCGGGTTTGGGAATTGCTAATATGGGCACTTTAATAACAGAACAACTAGTTTCCCATTCGCAGACCGCCGAGGAGGCTCCCGCAGCTGCGGCCGAAGAACCTGCAGCCGATGCAGCCGATGCAGCCGAGTCTGCTGCAGACAGCACGCTCCCGCTGGACTCGACGCAGTACGACACGGCGGAGGAGGGCGAGGCGGCGGAGACGAGCGCCGCGTTCACGACGCCCGTGTCGACCCCGAAGCGGGGCAGAGGAAGGTGAGAGACGAGTGAAACGCAAATCGGGCGGGTGAAAAACCAGGTGATGTGAAATCTTTGAACTAGGTGAGGAATGAGTGTGCTGAATTCGAAAAAGAAAGATTTGTGTTTCATGAGCACCGGAAAACGTTGGCGCATCGCTCAGAAGCAATGATTGTCCGATCGGCGGTCGTAAAGCAATTATCAATTCTGCAGACCGCCCAAGTCCGCGTCTGGCACGCCCGCAGCCCCCGCCAAGACGCCCTCGGCAAAGCGCACGCCCTCCGCGGCAGCCAAGACCCCTGCAGCAGGTACGCCCATACCTTCAAACCCCTTTTTCAGTGACCGTAAGACAATCATTAAGTCAATTGATTATTTCTGGTGAGATCTCCTAGTGAATCGCCGCTTCATCGATGATGCGACGATCCAATCTTTTGAGAATCTATCCAAATACCATCTTCAAGATTCGATTCATGGTGCCTTCACATTGCAGAAGCCATCGACGAGGAGGAGAAGGAGGAAGGCGAGGGTGAGGCCGAGGGCGCGGAGGCAGCCGAGGAGACGACGCCCCCGACGCGGACGCCGCGCGGTGCCGCGAAGAAGGCCAACGAGGCGCTCGCCTCCCCGCCGCCGTCCGCGAGAGGAGGAAGGGGACGGAGGTAAGGGGTTGCTGAAACGGGAATCTAGCAGCACGTGTTAGAGCAAAATTGACTGCACAGAGTGTCAAAGAGGACAATCCACCGCGGAGAATAAAGGAAATCGTCCTCTCTGACATGCTGTAGGACTAGCACAGTTGAATTTGTAGCCGTGATGAAGCAAGTGTTGTTCGTGTTCCAACGATGATTCATTGCCAGATCGCTCAAGTCGGACACGTCCAGCACGGCCGATGCAGCGGAGGAGGGAGAGGAGGAGAAGAAGGAGGGCGAGGAGGAAGTTGAGGGAGGAGAGGAAGAGGAGGTGAAGACGCCGGCTGCAGGCAGGGGACGACGGTGAGAGTTATTGATTGATTAGTTGATTTAATTGTCGATCTGATAGCTAGCAATAGCGGCGGCTCTGGTGTCCGTTAGTAGTATGGCCGAAGCAGTGATTTGTTTGGAATTTTTATTGTCGAGATATGTGAAAACCATCGTTGGTGCTGGTCGCTGGTGTTGATGTGGGGCCTATGAAGCGCGAATTGTTGCTTGAAATTGATGCGTATCCAAAAAGTGCAGTTGGCTTTTTGCTCAAACCTTAAATTGATTAGCCGTATTGAAGCGCTTACAGGAATTATTTTCAACGTAATTGCGTCTCTCTGAAACTTCAGCTCGTTAGGATCCCCATTCACTTCACGGCGCATTTCTTGCCTTCGGCTGTCTACCTGTGCTTATTAGGAAGTCTTTCATGGGAATTTTGGTGTCGTTGGTCTCGTGCTCTCTTCATTTCACGCGCTCTCTTGCCTTTTCGTCAATCAATATTTCACGCCTCGCGCTCGCTCTTTGAGTCTCTCGGCGAGTGTTTGCCAATCCAGGGATATTCCTAGAAGCCGAAGAAGCCTCAAAATGGCTTCGTTTGTGCAGGGAAGTACGAGGGACCAATTGCGTGAGAAACTCTAAAGAACGTGGAAGAAAGGAGTTCGAAAAGTGGGGAAGAGAAGGTCAAACCAAGCGAAAACTGCTCAAGGACACTGTTGGAGTTTGCTCAAGTTTGAGCGGGAAACGGTTGTTTCGAAAACTGAACCTGACAAGAATTGGAATAACACTAATAAAAACAACCACAATAACAACAACAGTAATAACAATAACATTGGCAGATCCGTCAAGTCCACCCCGGCAACGGCTTCCAGAGGCTCGTCCCGCAAGAAGGCCGCCGAGGAGATTGAGGACATTGAGGAGGAGGAGGAGAAGGAGGAGGGAGATGAGGTAATCTAAAGGGGTTGGAACATGGAATATCCAGGTTGAAACAATGTCATATTGTGGGCGAGTGGCAAGTAAGTGAAAATTGATATCGAGCAGGAGGTGAGAGATGAGGTAATCTAAAGGGCCTAAAACATGAAGCATGCGGGTTAATTAGGGCGATAATCTGCCTATTTTTTTGCAGTGGTTCCATTTTGTAATAGATTGTAATACACGCGCATCAATCTGGTTAGATTGAGAAGTAGTGGGGATGCCTAATCCAAGATTGAAGGCTATTATAGCCTGCCAATCTGCGCGAAATAGCGTCAAAAAGGCTTCGTTTGTGCGAGAGGGTTGATCAGTGTGAAATGAGAGGGGTCGAGTCGATTCGCAATAAAAAAACTCATAATTACAGGCAAAGGAGGAAGAAGCGGCGACGCCCCGCAGAGGCCGCGGCCGCGGCCGCCCCGCCTCGACTCCGGCCACGGCAAAGAAGGTGGTTAATTAGCTTAATTAATTATTTTAAAAAAAACTTTTAATTTTGTTTCTCTTCCGGAGTTTCACCCATTGCTTTCTTGTGATGATGATCCCTAAAGCAATGACTGCGAAACGTTGATGCTCGTAGTTCATTTTTTTAAACAATAATTATTCCGACATTAATTGTTGGAGCAAGTCGTTGATGGCTTTAGCCGATTCCTTGTGGCTGCAAAGTGCCGGGGATTATTTAGAACGGTGAAAAACAGCTTTGATTGATTAGTCATGCACATCACCTACACTTCGTGCTTTTTTATTCACGCAATAAATAATTCGTGCTAGTTGCATCAATTATTTTATTGCATCGGTGGAGTTTGAAAAGTAATTATCATAGCAAGTCGTTCTCGATAGTTGACAACTCTCTGTGACCGCAAAGTGCTTGGTGCGAGATCAAACTTTCTAGTCATAACATCACGTACACTGGCTGTTCTCTTGATCTCTCTTTCTGTTGAGTACATGAATCATTCGAGTGGCCTAACGAGCTGCCGCCTGTCTCTCTCTATCCTGCACACTCTCTCGCTCTGTCTAGCCAGCCAAGAAGTGTGCATAAAGGGGATAAGTGACCATTACTAGGTCTAACGAGCAGTCGTTTGCGATTAGACTTGAGGGCTAATATACGGCAGGCAAAGAAAACATGCGAATGGGAAGTAGCGGGGATTCTAGATAATCGATTCCAGGATACTGTACCTATACATTCGAAGAATTTGGTAGCTATCGATATCTTCCCTGCAGGAAACGCCCGCTCGCGGCGCCAAGTCCGCCAAGAAGGCCGAGGAGAAGGAGGAGGAAGAAGTGGAGGGAGAGGGAGAGGAGAAAGAGAAGGAGGAGGTGAGAAACACGAGTCTGATTTGTTCATAAACATAAATGTTCAAAAAATCGATTTTCACCTGCCAATACCGTACCTTCAGACCGAAGTCACGCCCACCACGCGCCGCTCGACGCGCGGCACCGCCTCGAAGAGCCCCGTCAAGACGCCGCCCACCAAGGCCACGCCCAAGGGGTACGGTAGCTTAGAAGATTACGGTAGCATCGAATCGATCGATTATGGTGGATTGAATCACAGCTTGATTAGGTGCTCCATTGAGCTATGTAGTTTTTTTTTTGGACTCGAACACTCAGACTAAATTGGTTATTTTTGGCTGGCAACGATTTTACGAGTTTGTCTAATCGGCAAATCAGCTGGTTGAATTTTCGACTTTTATTCAAACGATAAGTGTTTTTTTCCCGTCTGAATTTGAGAATAAGTGGATTACTGCTCTTTATCGATCGATTCCTAATTTGCAGTCGCGGTCGCAAGTCCTCCGTGAAGAGCGAGGAGACTGTGGAGACGGAAGAGCCGATGGAGGAGGAGGATGAGGAGGAGAAGCCCAAGAGAGGCGGGCGCGGACGGGGAAGGAAGAGTGGGTTGATTGATTTTTTAAAAGATGTGGAGTTATGTACGTACGATTGACTTTCTTTTAGTCCCAGAGTTGTTGTGGATTTGGTGGTGCTGTAAATTTAATTGTGGGGATGTTGCAAGAGATCATTTACGCGATTTTATCTGAAAATTGGATTAATAATTTTTTTTGCAATGGTCTGCAGCGGACGTACTCCTAGACATTTACGAATTTGGTGTAACTCAAAATTTGTATTCTCGAAAATGCAAACAGTTGCAGGCACCACTAAGACGCCTACCGCCTCGGCGAAGAAGGCCAAGAAAGCCGCGGAAGGTGATTAATTAATTAATTAATTAGCCAATCTATCGCTAATTAATCTGTTATTTATTAATTAACTATTTGTTAATTAATGAACTAATTACGATGATTTTGCAGACGAGGAGGACCCCTTCGACATGGATACCGAGCTGGACAAGCATCCCGAACCGCTCAGGAACATTACGGTAAGGGAGACGGGTTACGGTAGCTGTGGGAATATCGATTGGTCTCTAGTTTGCTCAGTAACGTTACGGTAACGATAGTATAGATTTATGTCAATGAATTTGTTGATATGCCAAACAAAAGGTCCCTGTTTGTGGTACTGTCGATGATGGTTCTAAAACAAAAGCGTGTGCTGATAAGGGCGATAAGGAGATATCATTGCTTTCTCTTTTGTTTCACGTGACAGAGGGTAAACATGACAAAGTGATGAATATTGTGAAGGGATTTTTTTAGCATCCGTAGTCCGAGACAAACTGATTCTTGGAATTCACGGCGTATTCGTAGGTAGATTGGTACAAGAAATTGGCGTGTGATTAGAGGCGAAAATTATTTTTGATATCCAAATCTCCTCAAGAAGAAATCAGAGGCTTGCTACTGCAGTAGCGTCCATAGATTCGATGAAACTGAAAGTTGATTGATACCAAATGGCGAATTTCCCAGGTTTGAGAAAACTCTCGAGAAGGCCTGCCTAAATCTTAAAATTAAGTAATTAGTGATAATTAAGGTTGAGAAGGGCTCGTTCTCTAGAAAACATCCCTCAAATAGTTAAATAAAGTAATTAGTGATAATTAAGGTTGAGAAGGGCTCGTTCGGTGAGACGAAGTACACGCGGTCGCCCGCCGTCTCGACGAGCAAGTACGCCGCCACGGAGAAGAACGCGTCGGATAAGGTGAGCAGAGTGCGCGCTAGGAGCGCCGGGTTAGAGATGGGGAGGACGCTGGTGGTAGGAAGTAGGGTTGGTAATACGAGCATTGCGGACCCGCAATAGAGAGAGGTCACATTGCGGGCCCGCATTGGATGAGAAAGAGAAGTGAGAGGGATTGCGGGCCCGCACTTCCCGCATCAGCCCGCATGCAAATAGGGAGTGTCCCTCTCAATTTCACACATTCTCTCGCCTGCTCTACCCTCTCTTCTCTCATTGCGGGTCTATGCGGGCATTGCGGGCCCGCAATCCCTCCTCCACCTCTCTCTCAGTCAATGCGGGCCCGCAATCCCGCAATCGTTTAGCCAACCCTAGTAGGAAGTAGGTAGCTCGACGAGCAAGGTGGATATGTGAGCGCGGGAGGGTTTGATTTTTGCAATGATCTTGAATCATGTTCCAATCGATGAGACCATGACCTCTGCGTTTTGTAAATCTGATGAAACTGCAAATGTTTTAGATTTGAAAAAAATGACACTGTTGATTTTTCTTGTTAATTAATAAATAATAATTAATTCACGTTATTGAAGGTGGCCAACCTGCCGAACACGCCGGCTGCCACGGGCACGCCCGGCCGCACCATTGCCAGCGTGCAGGTAATCGATAATGAGTTTAGGTTGCATGGGCTGCGGTGAATGGGTTCTGTGAATACGGTACCGTAGCCATTATGCCACACTGTATTTCGCTCTCGTTGTTTTTCCGTTTCTCGCTCGCTTTTATAGGTCGTACGCATTAGACTCCAATAGCCTCTATGAACGAGCTCGGCGTTTTTATTCTGCCCATTCATTCATGATAGCGCCGGAGAGTATTGGGTTTCGCGATATGCCAATGTTTGCACACGCGTTTTGCGTTGATCGTACGATAGTGTAGCCTAAACGTGCATTCTAGAAGCCAGCTGCACTAGGGCAACAGTTGTCTCTCTTATCCCCGCTTTTTTCTGTTCCCTTGAGCTTCTCTGATCCGAGCTCCCTTATCCTCGATCAATGGAGCAGTGTCATTGTCAATCACCCGTTTCTCGATCGAGGAATGACTCTATTTCACCCCCTCTATCGCTGTTTCTGACCCTCTATAGATCATGTACAGTGGAGAGACAGATCTCGACCATTCCCCTTATCGATAGAAGCACCCCTTTCCACCGCCCTCTTGCGACCTTTGCTCAGCTATCGATAGGTCGGGGCTCTGGAATGCCCGGCTCTCCTTGTTTCGCGTGTTCGCTAGCTAGCCAGGCTACCGAGGAGTGTGTGCTGGTCACTAAAGCGGGTCGAGCATAGTGTAGGAGGCGAATAGGGAAGAGGAGGGGAGGAGCAGAGGACGAGGGGCGAAAGAGAGGCGAGAGAAGGGAGGGGAGAGGGGTAGAGAGAAGCGGAAAGAGTGACTCTCTCGGGGGCGCTGTGTCGTTACGTGGCGCTACTTTCGCCCCGTTTCGGCTGTTCCGTTTGTCGAGAATTGCCTCTGTCTCTTGAGAAAGCACGCTCTCTAGCACTGTCGAGGAGGCGAGAGAGCAGACGTTTCGGGGAGAGTAGAGCTATGCTGCTTTCCCTTTCACACAGTAGGCTCGTTCGTTTGCACTATCGAGAGTAGTGAGAGGGGGATGATGCTATCGACTGATTGGGAATCAACCTTTGAGAATCACGCGTTCTCCTGGGCTCTTCTTTTTTCATTATGTTCGTCCCTCGTTTCTAGCATCTTCTAGCACGTTTGAAGTGGTCGAATAATCTTGCGTTTGCACTACGAGAGTGGGGCGGAAATGGGGATGATGCCTTCGATTGATTGGGAATCACCTTTTTTGTTCGATACACATGTTTTTCTTTTCTTTTAAACTAGAAGTGTGTTGGGTTTTTTTAACCACACAGTTTCGGTTCAATTGATCGCGTAGTGGGGAGACCAATTTGGCCGGTTATGGAAGCGCGAAAGAGACATCTCGAAATTTGAAATATTTTGTTTCCTGAAAATTAATGGGTTATTCCCCGATCGATCATAATTTGTTGCACTATGAATCACTCCTTTGTCTTTCGCAATACTTTGGAAGCTGATATCCGTGTCTCACCGTAATCGTTCGCAAATGGGTCTTCTGTCCAATCAATGCATAACTTTCAGAGCACTAAGCTACCGTACTTTTTATTTATCGATTCACTTATCATCTCATCAATCAATACCCTCTCCAGAGCAATCGCAAGTCGCTCGGTGGCTCGCCGGTCAAGCGCGCAGGCAGAAGGAAGAAGGGCGACGGAGAGGGAGACGAGGAGGAGGAGATGGAGGACGATGGCCAGTCACTCGGAGATATGGAGACGCCACAGGAGAAGAAGGTAGAGTGAAGCGGGAATGAGCCGGGTTAGGCTTTGCTTGAATAGGCGGTAATGAGCGTGGGGTTGTGTAGAAATTACTGGTAGTGAAGTGTGTTTCGTTGAGGATATTTTGCAAGTGAATTCACAACACACGTTCATTGAAAGTGTAGCACGCTGTAGGCGTATGTAGGAAGGTCGAAACGAGGGAATGCGGGGCGTAGGTTAAGGCGGGGTTGCTGGAAAAAGATGAGGAAGAAATGGAAGGAGCCTTGGAGACGTCACATGAGAAGAAGGTAGAGTATATTGTGAGGGAGGGGGGGGGGGCGAAGCGGGAGCGCACCGGGGTGTAGCAACGGCGTATGCGTAGAAAAGGTTGACATATCTGAAGGGAAGCATGAATGGGAAGGATAATTAGTAGGGTTGATCGTTCGGCTTACGGAACGTCCGACTCAGAGAGGCGAAATGACTCTCATTCCGGAACGAGAATCAAGAAATGACTCTCGTTCCGGAATGAGAGTCATTTTTTGCCTCTCGTTCCGGAATGAGAGTCAATTTTTGCCTCTCGTTCCGGAACGGATTAGCCAAGTTGAAACATATTCGAAAGACGAGAGATTGAAACGAAATCATCTTAATTCTCACGTTGCGGAGCGAGAAAAGCGGTGTGAACCGAGGGAGTGGAGTTGTGTTTCAGAGCATTATAAATATAGCGCCTTTTTGAACTCAATCGAATACTGGGGAACCCCTGTTCGATCTCACCAGAAGTTCATATTTTTCGCCTGATACATAAGGCGAAATTCCCCTGTCTCAACCCACACCGCTCTCACTCTCTCGCGACGGCGAATGAATGCGTTCCGGAACGAGCGCGGAATGGCCTTTGTTCCACTCTCGTTCCGGAACGGCCGTTGTTCAATTCACTCTCGTTCCGGAATGAGAGGATAATTGGATCAAAATCACGGATTGCCGTCGTTCCGTTCCGTTCGATCAACCCTAATAATTAGTCAGAGACCATGGAGAAGTGACATTATAGCGAAAACATTATTGATCATTATTGCAATCGTAGCCGACACAAAGACTTTGTGTACCTTTGGGATCACGAGAGTAGAGGGGTGAAATTCGAGAACCGCAAAATTCATTTGCTCAATTGCAGGGCCGCGGCCGTCCGTCCGGCACCGGCTCCACTGGTGGCAGGAAGAGAAAGGCGTACGTTTTGATTAATTAGCTTAATTATTTTAAATTAATTAAAATCAACCTCAACGTGCTGACCTGAGATGTACGCTCCAAAATTATTAATTAGCCTAATTACCCTAATTACTGCAGTTCGCCGTCCGCGCCGTCGAGCGCCAAGCGCGCCGCCGTCACCGTGACCATCCCCGAGCTGGACGCAGAGGCGCAGTGGGCCGCAGACCACCCGGAGGACGACTCGGTACGGTAGCGGGCGGTCGATCGAGGACTGACTATTTACATTTTCTTGACTTGTTTATTTGGTTGGATGAGACTTTTTTTCAGGAGGCATGCAAAAAATATTGAAGAAACAGCACGTTTTTCGTTTTGAGACATGTCGGTGGCACAAGAGAAACGCTGAAAAAATTGGACAAAAATGTTGAATCGCGACCGTTTTTGAGTTTACAAATATTGGAGCGCCAATCAATAAATCAATATCTTCAGGCCCCGCTCGTTCCTGGCGCGCGCGTCTTTGCCGTCTTCCAGAAGGTGTTCTACCCGGCGCTCGTCGGCGAGTGAGTGATGGTTATTGATTGAGTGATACTGTATGTTACGGTGTCGGGGATACGGTGGATCGATAACTGACTAATCACCGTAATTTGCAGACGCGATGGCCTCGGTCGTTACATGGTGGAGTTTGTGGAGGACAAGATTGTGCGCCCCGTGCCTCCGGCTGGAGTGGTGCCGCTGTCCGCTGTGACCATTGACAAGGAGGTGAGGAGCGATTAAAAATCGTTTGGGTAGCAAACCATCTTGTTGCATATTTTTCACTAACAGCGCAGGCCGAATTGAAGATGATATTTCGCTCGCGCCTTTAAAATGTAGTGGAAGCCTCAAAATTACTGCTATAACAATATCATTGCATGTACAAACGTAGTGACAACAAAGTGGCACATGACAAGAAGCATTGATGTTGTGCAGAACTTTTACTAGTCCGTGCTTACAGGGAATGCCGATTATTTTGTGCCTGTCCAACTAAACAATGCAATACTTATTTATGCCCCTTCCTTTCTCTATACCGTACTCGACAGTGATCGCGGACTGACTTAATTCTCCGCTTGCAGTGCCTGTATGCGTCCTCGCCCGACGCGGATCCGGTGTACTGCCGCGTGCTGCGGTCCGCGAACGCGGCCAACGCGCAGGACTGGCGCGACGGCGCGTTCCGCCTGCAGGAGATGGGCAAGGAGGAGATCGAGCACGAGTGAGTATTGATTGATTGATGGATCCTGTAGATTGGTAAGTTTGCCGCGTAGGGGTACGGTAGTATCGATTAGACAGTAGAGGGAGATCGAGCACGAGTGACTTATTGATCGGGATACGGTGGTTTTGCGAAATCAGTAACGGTGGCTTTTAGAGGATTGGGGAATTATGAGACTGCCCTTTATTATTATTGTGCATGCTCCTACGCTTTTGGCATCACAGTGAAACTGAGAAGTGGTTGGCATTATCGGAATGAATGCTTCCCGAATCCAATCGTCAACTGACTTTATTCCTCCCCATTCGCAGCGCGAACTGGACCTCGCTGCAGTTGGACATGGCGACGACGGAGTGGAAGAAGTACGTCAATGCGAAGAGCAAGATGGTCACCAGGATAAATACCGGTGAGTGTACGATAGATTACGGTAGCGTAGGGCAGTTGGCGATAGACGAGGAGTACGGTAAGCTAATGGACAAGATAGTATTGATGGGTTATGGTAGTGAAAGAAGTACGTGAACGCGGGTATTTCTTTCTTGTTTCCAAAGGAACAAATAGGCCCGTGAGCATTCACTGTTTCAGCACTGCTATAGTTACAGTGATTCAGTATTTTCAATGGTTCCGTAAATCTATGCATATCAACAAAAACAACTGATTGCAATTACAGAGGATACCTCATGTTGTACATTCAGTGTTTCACAAGTATGATCAGAGATGAAAAGGGTACCGTCGGATCCATGGCCTAGTGGTCTAAGGCGGCACAAGGTACACAAGGTGTAGTACACATGGTGTACCCTGCGGGGTGTGGTTCAAATCCCGACCCCAATAAACACGTTTGCCATACATTGAGGAGTTAGCCTCATATTTGGCAAAAGTGTTTTGAAGCTTGGCAAAAGTGTTTGCAGGGGGTGGGATTCGAACCAGACACCCCCAGGCACACCATGTGTTCCAATTTTCGCCGCCTTAGACCACTAGGCCATGGATCTGTTACGTTGTGTTTACGTATGTATTTCATCTCTGAGTATGATATCTTCAGTGGCTTGGTTTTGCCAGCGATTTTTGCACTTGACAATGCATAAAAATGACGCTAATTGCAGACAACATCACGTCGCTGGAGGACCGCCGTGAGCGCCGCTCGCGCGTCCACAACGACACGGCCGTCGCGGTGAGATGATAAATTACGTTAATTAGTATAATTACTTAGGCTAATTAGCGTAATTAATTAAGCTAATTGGCATACCTAACTTCGCTCTACGTCTGTGGATGATATTGATCAAATTAATTTGCATAATTAATTCATCCAATTAACCATGCTTACAGATCGCGGCTCTCTCTGGCTCGCCGGAGCCTTCCGGCCGCCGCGTCTCAGCTGGTCGCAAGACGCCCGCGTCCGCCGGCTCGACCAAGGCAGAGAAGAAGACGCGTGAGTACTATTGTAATTATTTATGTTAATAATCTAATAGTTTTGATGCGTTAAATAGTTTTTTTTTTGAAACTGATGAGCTCTCCCCAATGTTCGACGTGAAAAGCGAGCGCATTTTTGGGGAGTTGTGGGGCCAGAATACGGTAGGGCATACAGTACAATTTTTTCACGAAGCTGACGGCGGAGGATCAACGTTTGCGCTTAACTTGTTCGATCTATGGCGTTACTGTGAAACGCTTGAGTGTCGTGGCTGATTTTTTTTTCTGTCGTAAACCTCACTGCATCTATGAGCGACTTTCTGAGAAAATGAAACTATGCTTGGCACTAGGGAAAAATCGAATTCCTTCTAAATGTGCCGACTGGTAGTACTCCTCGAGTGTAGCTCAGCGCTAGCTGATTTAGTGTTCTGGTTCGCACTTCGCCGAATTGTGAAGTATGTTTCAGTGAAACATAACCCAGCCGACTTTGCCGTTTCGTAACCAATCGAAACAAGTGATAGCGCAAATAACGCGCACTATTACTGTGATAGTGCCTGCCAAGTTTCATCCCGATCGATTCAAGACAAATGGAAAAATCGATTATTTTAAAATAAAATGGAAAATATCTCAAAAAATCGTCTGCTTAGGTACACTTTTTTATTTGCTCAATCTGTAGGGCAACCACTCCTCTAGCTGATATTACAATATAAAGGAAATTAAAAAATTAAGTTTAGAGAAATCTCCGAAAACGTACCGCCAAGTTGAAATAAAGTCAGTTCTCGATAAGTGAAAATACCGTACCTTCAGCGGCGGCCAGTAGGGAAATCAGCTTTAACCTTTGAGCGCCGGGTCATGTTTTCAAAGTTAGTCGAGAGTGGACCTACAGTACCTTGTCATGTTACAGTAACCCATGATACCGTAACCAGGTTATCGCGAACTAACTTTTTTTTCAAAAGAAGAGTTAGGAATGTGTTCCAATGTCGAATGTGTAGATCGTACTCTAGCATGTTACAGTAACCCGGCATACCGTAATCCGGTTATCGCGAATTGACTTTTTATTGAAAATGTGTTTTAAAAATCTTTTCTCGTCCTATCATAGAAAGTCAGTTCGCGATAACCCGAATACGGTATCTCGGGTTACTGTAGCATACTAGATTACGGTCTATACATTCGACCATGAAAGACAATTGTAACTCATCTTTTGAAAAAAAAGTTAGTTTACGATAACCTGGTTACGGTATCATGGGGTACTGTTACACGACAAGGTACTGTAGGTCCACTCTCGACTAACTTTGAAAACATGACCCGTCGCTCAAAGGTTAAAGCTGATTTCCCTACTGGCCGCCGCTGAAGGTACGGTATTTTCACTTATCGAGAACTGACTTTATTTCAACTTGGCGGCACGTTTTCGGGGAATTCTCTAAACTTAATTTTTTAATTTCTTTTATATTGTAATATCAGCTAGAGGAGTGGTTGCCCTACAGATAGAGCAAATAAAAAAGTGTACCTAAGCAGACGATTTTTTGAGATATTTTCCATTTTATTTTAAAATAATCTATTTTTCCATTTGTCTTGAATCGATCGGGATGAAACTTGGCACGCACTATCACAGTAATAGTGCGCGTTATTTGCGCTATTACTTGTTTCGATTGGTTACAAAACGGCAAAGTCGGCTGGGTTATGTTTCACTGAAACATACTTCACAATTCGGCGTAGTGCGAACCAGAACACTAAATCAGCTAGCGCTGAGCTACACTTGAGGAGTACTACCAGTCGGCACATTTAGAAGGAATTCAATTTTTCCCTAGTGCCAAGGGTCCAAGCCAACTAGTTCCACTGATTCAGAAAGTCGCTCCTATAGTCTGCCTAGCGCTTCGTAGTCACTATGAAACCGCCCACTCACTTGCTATGAATACCTTCCTTCTTGCAGCCGCCAGCGGCGGTGCGCGTCGCGGCCGCAAGCCGAAGGCTGCTGCGGCGGCTACAGCCGCTGCAGCAGATGAGGACGAGACGGAGGAGAAGGAGAAGGATGCGGCCGACGAGGCGGAGGACGAGAAGATGGAGACGGACGAGGAGGACAAGCCGAGTGAGTGAGGAGCGATCGATAACTGATAGGTTACTGTAGGGTAGGAGTACGGTAGTCGATCGATAACTGATGTGATGGGGCTACGGTAGTCGATCGAGAACTGATGTGGTTACGGTAGAGTAGCTAGAATACTGAAGTAGGGAAGTTACGGTGAAGAAGAGGTTTTTTCTCCTTGTGGCTGCGATTCTTCAATCGAACTGCACCATTGCGTTCGAATATCGTAGTGTGGGTGAAACTCGTAGTTTCTGCTTACTCTTCACAGACTTTGCTACTCCGATTTTTATCAATTCACATTCTTATTTGATTTATTGCAGAGATGAACCCGCGCATCTTCCTGAACAAGACGTTCATCCTCACCTCTGCCAACCGGACGACGGGCGACGTCGTCTTCAAGAAGAACGAGATGAAGAAGCAGATTCTGGAGAGGGGCGGCGTCGTCGTCGAGGATATCAACGTAAGAAACAGGAATCAGGGAAAAAAGGTGCCTCAAATTGAGGCCCCTATGTGTACTGGTTTGCTGTTTTTTTTTCACTGTGGGTTCGTCACTCGCATTGCTATAGTGTGAAACGTCGGGCAGATGGATCCGCGCTGTAACTGAAAACCAGCATTTCATCTTTTAGAATTTTCCCATACCTGTCCAGGGCTGGCGGCGAGTGACCTTTTTGCCAAGTGACGGGCATGAACTCATGCCCGTCAGTTGTCACGCCGCCGGCGTGGACAGGTATGAATTTTCCTATTCCGTTACCTTACCCTGCCACACCTTATCGTAGTCTGCCGAATCATCGATCACACCGTAACCATCAGTTAACAGTCGAATGTCGTGACTAAACTGTCATCATTTGCAGCAAGTCCCGCTGGAGGCGGAGGCGTACCTCATCTCGGACACGCACTACCGCACGCACAAGTACCTGGCCGCGATGAGCAGAGGTTGGTGAAGCTAACTTGTAACTGATAAAAAGGGGGCGGAGTCTAGATAACGGAGATAAAGGGGGCGGAGCCTAATTAGGAAAGGATGAGTTTAGAAAAAGGAAAGGGTGAGTCGCGATTGAGCACGCACAAGTACCTGGCCGCGATGAGCAGAGGTTGGTGGAGCAAACTTGTAACTGATAAAAAGGGGGCGGAGTCTAGATAAAGGGGGGCGGAGCCTAATTAGGAAAAAGCGAGTCTAGGAAGAGCGATTGAGCACGCACAAGTACCTGGCCGCGATGAGCAGAGGTTGGTGGAGCAAACTTGTAACTGATAAAAAGGGGGCGGAGTCTAGATAAAGGGGGGCG
>LS512994.1:25033-40211 GCA_900490845.1 Pristionchus japonicus | reverse complement strand
AAGTGAAGTAGTGCGAGGATGGGAAATCCCTACTCCATTATTGAGTAACTCACACGTTATCATTAACCTTAGGTAGTCTTGTTGATCAAAGATTAAAGTTCAAAGATCACTCTGAAGAGCAAAGATCAAAGTTCAGGTGGAGAAGCCGAAGGAGGAGCCGGTGGCACGAACGCCTGCAGCCGTCGTGCTGGCAACGGCGCCCACGCCCGCGGCGACGTACGTTTCCAGGACGAAATAGAGGGATGGGGCATAATAGTACCGTAAAATGTGCACTAAAAATAGGAGTTTTCAGTGTAAAAAGTAGTCAAAACTATAAGTAAAGACGAAAACATGAGGATATCGTTGATTTTACAGGACGCCGGCGACCGCTGCAGCAGCCGCAGCGGCTGCGAATGCGACGCCGAAGAAGGTGAGGGGAGAGAAGGCACCCAAGTGCCCCCTGAGGGCACTTCTTCAGTTCGACGGTCTAGTCTCTCACCCCCCCCCCCCCCCGCCTCCCTCTCATTCCACTTCCTCCTCTGCCTTATCCACAGGCGCTCAGCGGTGGAATGAGAGGGGGGGGGGGCTGGTCCGGCGAACTGAAGTAGTGTCGGAAGGAGAATGAGCGGCCATGTTTGGCCAGATTGGTGTTAGTCGGAACTGTTTTTAACACTAGCACACTAGCAAGGGTGACTGTTAGGTTTCACAGTGAGTGTATACGACTCATCTCGCAAGTTTGTTAGTACGAGACGCTGGAAGGCTCTAACTTTACAAAATTCAATGTTTGCGATCTCTTCCTTATTTCTATTTCAGCAGCTCGACTAATGTCGATTGTCGATTGGCGTTAGTCTTTTCAACTCTAGAAAAGGCCACGTGACTGTTAGGTATCAATGTGATTGTAGGCTTTCAGACAATCCATAAATCAATCGATAATCCTTCTCAGGTCGCGAAGGAGATCCACGTGGACGCGCTGACGCCGCTCAAGAAGACGGAGTGCAGCATGAGGAGGTACGGTAGGTGCAGAGTTACGGTAGTTTCAGGGAAGGATTACGGTAGGTGATCTTTGATCTGTGTTATTGATTAATCCTAACATTACTTTCGCCTTGGTGTGAATTAGATAAGAGATCTTTGATCTTTGACCTCTAATCTTTTCTTTATTTCCAGGAAGGAGCGTTCGGAGATGCGCAAGAAGCGGCGCGAAGCCCGAGGAGGCGGAGCCAAGAGCCCGCTCAAGGCCCCACCCACCAAGGCCAAGACGCCCATCAAGAGCTCCGTAGTCAAGAAGGTACTGCCAGAGATCAAAGATCAATCTGCGCTGACTCCTTACGCTAACAAGACGGGCACGATTGAGGTTGAGCCTAGCAAGACCAATACCAAGACCAAGAGCAGGGATCAGAGCGTCAAGATGGAGATCAAAGATCAGCGTCAAACCACGACAAAGAGCAAAGATCAAAGTGTGAAGATTGAGCTGAACCCTAGCGCTAAGGCTAAGGACCCAAGTGTGAAGAAAGACGCGAGTCCTAAGGTTGAGCCCAAGGCTAAGGACCCGAGTGCCAAGTTAGACCCTAAACCCAGAACGAAGAAAAGCAGGGATCAGAGTATGAAGATTGAGCTAAGCCCGAGTGCTAAGGCTAAGGATCCGAGTGTTAAGCTCGACCCTAAGGCTAAGGACCCGAGTATGAAGAAAGATCCCAGTCCTAAGGTCGAGCCTAAAGCTAAGGATCCAAGTGCTAAGCTGGAGTCTAAGCCAAGAGCGAAGAAAAGTAGAGACCAGAGCGCCAAGATTGAGCTGAGCCCCAACGCTAAGGCCAAGGACCCAAGTGCTAAGGCCGAGCTTAAGGCTAAGGACCCAAGTGTGAAGAAAGACCCTAGCGTGAAGATTCCTGAACCGAAGGGCAAGAAGGACCCCAGTGCCAAGATGGACGGATCGAGGATCTTGAGGCTTAGGGATCCTAGTGCCAAGGCCAAGGATCCGAGTGCCAAGATTGATCAGAGTCCCAAGGGCAAGAAGGATGCCAGCGAGATGAGGAGTGTGAAGATCCGGAAGATTGAGGGCCCGAGAAGACTAAAGACCAAGTCCTAGAGAGATCAAAGATCAAAGATCAAAGACCAAGTAGCTAACATGAGGATAAACCATCTGATATCAGTGCGCTTGTGTTGTTGGCCAGACAGAAAAGACATGAAATTGTGAGATGAGAGCCTCAGGCCAACAGCACAAGTGCTCGTTTTGGACACTAGGATCTGCGATCTCCGATCTTCGATCTTTGGTTCTATTTAGTGATTGCATTTGCTGGCGGCCTGAAGCTCATTGAACCAGTGATATCACATGAGAATGATATTTATTTAGAAGTTTGCATTCAGATAACCGGTCTTCGGTTTTTTCGTCTTAAGTTTGGAATAGGTCAGAGATAAAAGATCGAAATGCTGGTCAGAGGTAAAAGATCGAAGATCAAAGTTCAAAGATCACTTTCAGTCAGCGGCCGAATCGGGCAAGAAGCCCGTCAAGGACGCGCCCTCGCGAGCGAAGAAGCACGGCACGACGACCACGACGGTCACGATGACCATCGATGGTTGGTCTTTGATCTTAGATCTCTGATTTGTGGTGTTTGATCTTTGAACTCTGTGATACGGTAGTTATGGAGGGAATACGGTTGGGATACGGTAGCGGGGACTTGAGATAGCGAAGAAGCACGGCTCATGGATGGTACGTGGTACATGGTACTCATACGGCGGGGAGTCCGCCTAAGTTAATGGATTACGGTATTTGGATACGGTAGGAATACGGTAGCGAGAGTACAGTATTGTGCCAGTTATCTGAAGCAACTCCTGATCTTTGATCTCTTGCAGACATCAAGAAGGACAACTCGAACACCTTCCGCAGGGGCAATCTAAGTGCGGAGACGTGCGCGTGAGTGTTTTTGTTGTTGTTTTGTTAAAACAATAACAACAACAATAACAGTAACAACAACAATAATAACACCAATATTCAAAGCGATCAAAACAATAATATTGTTGATGACCATGTGTTGTGCACTAACTTTGTTGTTATTGACGTTATTCAAAACAATATCAACAACAATAATAAAAATAACATCAACAATAACAACAACAATCAAAACAATGACAACAACCAATTGCAGAGATCCGGACGACGTCGTGCCGACGATTCCGGACAAGGACAGGAAGAAGAAGCGAGCGTAAGGGAGGGTTACGGTAGTTGGGGATACTGTAGGACATAGGTGCCCACGACACGGATGGGGGGGGGGGTGCCTCAAATTGGACTACAGTAATCTGAAAACAGGAGGACTACGTCAATCAGAGATACGATAGGGTTAAGATGTCGTTGATACGTTAGGATTACGAAAGACTATGGTAATGACTGAGTACGGTATGGCTCCTGGAGGATACGGTATTCGAAAATCGATATCCTTTGCAGCACGATGAGCCGTGAGGACGCGAGCGACACCAAGCACACGCGCACCCGGGAGGACAAGGAGGTACGGTAGGCTGGGATACAGTAGTCGAGTATCGATGACTGACTTTCTTCCCTCTGTCTTTGAGAATCTGGAACATTTTCGCTAAGGTTATTGCTTATGGTAGGGGTATGGCAGCAAAGAGTATCGCTGAATAACTTTATTCCTGGAGTACGGTAGCCGAGTATCGATGATTGACTTTATTTCCTCTCCAGACGACGCGGACGGGCTACGGAATCTGTAGGGGTACGGTAGCCGATTATCGATTATCGATTATCGATGACTGTCTTTATTCCTCCTCAGACGACGAGGACGGCGCACGTCAACGACGAGAACACGCAGCGGATGTCGTGCATGCAGCAGGTTATTGATTGATTGATTGATTGATTGATTGATTTAGGAAGCTGTAGGTATATGGTAGGCTACGGTAGTCAGGGGATACGATGGATGTCGTGCATGCAGCAGGTTGTGGTTTTGATTTAAAACAAAATCGGCGTCCCATCAATTTGTTGAACCGCCTTACCTATAGGGAGTATGCATGAAACCTAGGCATTTTTAAATAGTTTTTTTAAAAAAATATTTTTAAATATTCGATGGAAGTGCGGCTTGATTTCCCCGCATTTCTCCCACCCACTGTATCGACTATCGTAACTCTTCTTTTTTCAGATCCCTGCAGAATCCGGAAATCTCTCGCGCGAGCCACTTTCGGTGCAGCCAGGGCAGGCGAAGAGTCGCCCGCGCACGGATCATACGGTGTCGAGCAGGAGAGACACGGGTACGGTAGATTACGGTAGTCGATCAATGACTGAGAATTACGGTAAGCGTATTAGACTGTAAGCTATAATTGGAGTACATCGTGTCACACGGGTACGGTAGTCAATCGATAAGTGAGGGTTACGGTAGATTATGATGGTCTCGATTACGGTACAATTACTGTAATGCTTTTCAGGCAAGCCCAAGACGGCGACCAAGAGGAAGGTGCACGGAGGATCGAAGGTACGGTAGTTGTATACTTATTGATTCATAAAATATAACATATTTTGCGTGATTTTCTTTGTGTCATGTGTTTTGCGTGGGTGTAAAGGTTGTTTGCATGCGGTTGATACGAGTCATTGATGACTGGTGCAGCTTCTCCTATAGGAAGACCGCTTGAAACCTATAAAACATGGGCGAAATCCTAAATTCCTCAACAGATCATTGATTATGGTGTGCTCACTACGGATGCTCTGGGTTTATACGGTAATCGATAAATCAATA
The DNA here is from genome assembly GCA_900490845.1 of Pristionchus japonicus. Lineage (NCBI taxonomy): Eukaryota > Metazoa > Nematoda > Chromadorea > Rhabditida > Neodiplogasteridae > Pristionchus > Pristionchus japonicus. The sequence goes on along the minus strand of LS512994.1, from coordinate 35,502 downwards.
ACTCGATAATTGCTAGTATGTGATAGTCGGTATACTGTAGCATTCTGTAAGTTGAATACGGTAATCGATCAATCAATAAATCGATAATCGCTGCAGGAGGAGCGGACGAAGGAGGACGGCCCCAACCTGTCCAAGGAGGCGCGCAAGCCGAAGAACCCCGCGTCGAGGGTGAGAGGGATACTGTAGGATACGGTAGACTAAGAGTACAGTAGGGGCACTGTGGGATACGGTAGTCGAGCTTTAGATTGATACTGTAGGATATGGAAAAGAGACGCGAAAGCCGAAGAACCCCGTGTCGAGGGTACGGTAATCTAAGAGATCACTGTAGGATACTGTATTCCAGAGTGAGAGGGAAGGGATACTGTAAGTACTGTAATCGGTGGTCCGGTAGGTTAGGTCTTGGATCGATAGTTGTACCCACGGGGCCCGCAAGCCGAAGAACCCCGCGTCGAAGGTGAGAGAGAGGGATACTTTAGGTAGCAGCCGCAGACCCTGGTCGTTTCTGCCGTCCACCACTCGGTGGTGTGCCCACGTGGTGTGCCACTACCGTATACTTTGTCACGCTGTTACTTCATTTTTACTTTATCGATTAGTTCGTCCGTGATTAATATTTCCGCTTTTAAATATGTTCATTCGATAGCCTCCGACATTCTGCATGGAGTGGTGAGTCGCTAAACGCGTTTGGATAGGGCATTTACTCAATAATCGAGATCTCCTTTTTTCGCAATTGGCGCAGAAGTTGGTTGTTTGATGTTTCCTCTCAAAATCGGCTTGTACTACCTTTCTAGGTGGCTTTATTACTTCCTCCTAACATTCCTCTATCACATCCTAGCGCAGTTGATGCCCGGCATTTCTTCGTTTTTTTTCTGTGGAGCTCTGAATAGGCCGGGATCAGCGTTTTCGTCCTGTTTTTTGCGATACTTCTTTATTTATCTTCGGATTTGCGCTTGTACTACCTTTCTAGGTGGCTTTATTACTTCCTCCTGACATCCCTCTATCACATCCTAGCGCAGTTGATGCCCGGCATTTCTTCGTTTTTCTTCTGTGGAGCTGTGAATAGTCCCGTATCAGCGTTTTCGTCGTGTTTTTTTGCGATACTTCTTTATTTATCTTCGGATTTGCGCTTGTACTACCTTTCTAGGTGGCTTTATTACTTCCTCCTGACATCCCTCTATCACATCCTAGCGCAGTTGATGCCCGGCATTTCTTCGTTTTTCTTCTGTGGAGCTGTGAATAGTCCCGTATCAGCGTTTTCGTCGTGTTTTTTGCGATACTTCTTTATTTATCTTCGGATTTGCGCTTGTACTACCTTTCTAGGTGGCTTTACTACTTCCTCCTAACATTCCTCTATCACATCCTAGCGCAGTTGATGTCCGGCATTTCTTCGTTTTTCTTCTGTGGAGCTGTGAATAGGCCCGTATCAGCGTTTTCGTCCTGGTTTTTGCGATACTTCTTTATTTATCTTCGGATTTGCGCGTGTACTACCTTTCTAGGTGGCTTTATTACTTCCTCCTAACCTTCCTCTATGCTGTCAATGCACGGGTTAAGCCCGGCATCTCTTCGTTTGATTTCTACGGAGCGTTGAAAGACTGTGATAGACCCTGCTTGACATTTCTAGCTTTACCTCCATAAATCACTGTTCCTCTTTTTTAGGTAGTCAATAGCATTGCGCAAAAGTATTGATGACACTTCTAATCATTATAAACATGTAAAAACGTAATTACAAATGAAATTAAGAATTCAAATTCAAAAGCTGACCTAAGATGCGCTCCAACTCTAGACAAGGTTACTGTACCTGGCTGGGATTTTCACTATTTTTGAAAATTGCTTTAAAAAATCTATTTTTAATATTTTTGGGATTTTCTTTTTTCGAATGGATTCACCACATCAAGATCCATAGAAATATCAAAAGAAGATATGTTATATAAATTTCTACGATACTACCGTTGCGGTCGCTAACTTTAGGATATGGTAGCATCAAGGGTACTGTAGGATACGGCATTGCTTTCGATTTTAAGGGTTTTTAATGGTGATTGTAGCGTGAAAAAGCCTGATACTAACTGTTTATCTAGCATCCGTGTTTTGTGTCATCTGTGAAACACTAGTCAGTAGTACGGTTGTACTACCTATTTCTGCAAGTTCCGTATGGAACTCAATGATCTTCGAAAACGAAGACCGAAAGAGTAGGCGAAGTTCAAAGATGAATACCTCAGGGCGCACGCTCCCGCAACTCGAAGGCACACAGGAACCTGAGCGAGGAGCGAACTGTCGAGGTACGGTAGCGGGTTACGGTAACATGGATTACTGTAATCGACAATCGAGATACTGAATCCAGTATAATGTTGGTTCGAAAGGTGTGGTAGAGGGCAATGTAGTCAGTTGCCGATGGTCTGAGAGTACCGTAATCTTCCGTAATCTGCTGCATGATCAGGCTCACGAGTATTGTAGTCAGCTGTCGTTAATCAGGGACTACGGTAACCTACCGTATACTCAGGCCTCCGAGCTCAAGGAGAAGAAGGAGAAGAAGGGCGGCGTGAAGGAGTTCCTAAGCAAGATGGTGAGCAATCGATAATTGAATTTTAATCGATAGTAATCGATAACCGATAATCGATAATCGATATTTGATTGGTTGAGTACTGTAGTAAACAGGGGTTGTCAATTGTGTGAATTAGACCACCTTTTGTTTAACAAATGCTCGTTCCAGCATTAACACAGCAATACGTAAACAAATTATGAAGATATGATGAAAGATGAAAGATCAAAGATCACCCTATTCCAGATCCCTCCGCAGGTGCGCAATCCCGGCTCGATCTCGAAGACGCCGAAGAACAAGACGGAGAGGTGAGCCATTTAGGATTCAAGTGGGCGGAGCTTGTCTCTCCGATAGTTGAATACCCAAGCTCCGACCACTTTAACTAAACTGGATGAGTACACTAATTCGTATTAATTACAAACAGCTTTGATGACAATTTTTTTTCTAATATTGGCATGTGCGTGATTCTTTATCGCCGATCTGTTTGATTTTCCTTAAAAAGTATATTGCACGCTAGAGACATTTTTCAATCGTTTTTTTATATTCTGCATTTATTTCCTCGAGGCGATTTTGGCGCAATAGTCATTATATTCAATATCAATACTGAAAGCAATGAATAAAATCAGTACTCAATCAATATAATCAATAATCCAGGAAAGGCTCGGGCCGCTCCTCGAAGAAGACGCTCGATGAGCCAGAGAAGGACGTGCCCACCATCCCGAAACCGGCCGGGTGAGCAATCGATTACCGTATATACAGACAGCTACAGTAGTCTATGGTACCGTAACCACGCATTTGTGCTATCGACTAATGGTGGTGAGAGAGTAGGAGAATAGAGACCGACGAAAAGGAGCCGGCCGGGTGAGCAATCGATTACCGTATCTCACGCTACCGTACTCATTGTTACCGTAATCGAGGATTTGCATTATCGAGAAATGATTATTTTTTAAATATTGCAGAGCGCGCAGCATCAGCAAGACGAAGAAGGCGGGCAAGTCGAAGGAGTGACGAGGTACGGTAGGAGGGATACTGTAGGTTACGGTAATCAGGGTACGGTAGTTCGTTACGATAGGTGGATTATGGTAGGTTGCGGTAGTTGAGGTATTGTAGGTTACGGTATACGATAGACAGGGTACTGCATTTAGGATACGGTAGGCTTACGGTACACCACGGTAATCACCGACTTTTTCAGATCCCGCCGCAGCCCTGCCCCCATATCGATCGACTATCGACCACCCCCTCCCCCCTGCCAATCGATATCCCCGATCATTGATCTCCTGATCTTTGATATCTCGCAGTCATTGATCTCCTGATCTTTGATCTCCCTTTCCTCCAAGCCCCGCCCCCAATCCAGTCGATGTCTACGATACTCGTCTATAGTCTAATCAGATTTTGCTCCTGAATAAAGGAATGAGTTTCCGAAAACAATTGTTGTGGCGTGCTGTACAACAAAATTGTGTATTCATTCTGTATTGATTCATCATTGGGTAACGTTCAAAAAGTCGCAATTTGTTCGGATTGTGAAACACATGGTAACCGTGGGCTAGTCATTCTTCATGCTCTACGCAGTCCACAGCGTGCTATTGAGGATCGAATAGTCAATTTACATGGCGGACGCCTATTTCTCCCCCTCTCTCCCTAATCCTATTCCCTCTCACTTTATTCCTCCTTCCCCTCCCTCATCGAAGCGGTAGAGTAGGAATGAGATGAAATGTTTCAGAAATGGAGTTGATATTCACGTGAAACATAGTGTATTTGTTAGCAATTTTACACTTTGTTGACACATGGTTAGTGTGATTCGGTAGCTATTCGGTTAGCCAACAATCGCTTGGGGGCAGATTGTCAATTTTTGTAAGTTCAATGAAATATACGAGAGCAAACGAGAAAAACGCTGTTTTCGACCGAAAATCTGATTCAAATCGCCCGAGGGGTTGAATTTTAGCACATACCCGGTATGGTTCGGTAGCTAATCTATTTGCCGACAATCTGCTGGCAGCCGATTTTCAGTTTCTATTAGTCCAGGCCGCATACTCGAAATTGAAGGCGAAAAAACGAGAAAAAACGCTGTTTTCGACCAAAAATCTGATTCAAATCGCCCGAGGGGTTGAATTTTAGCACATACCCGGTATGGTTCGGTAGCTAATCTATTTGCCGACAATCTGCTGGCAGCCGATTTTCATCTTCTGTTAGTCCAGGCCGCATACTCGAGATTGAAGGCGAAAAAACGAGAAAAAACGCTGTTTTCGACCGAAAATCTTATTCAAATCGCCCGAGGGGTTGAATTGTGGCACATACCCGGTATGGTTCGGTAGCTAATCTATTTGCCGACAATCTGCTGGCAGCCGATTTTCAATTTTCACCCTAGAATTTGAGATCCAACACCATTTAGACCTCAAACCCTGCGAAATCACACTGCAAATCCCGCGCGAGAGGGGCGAAATGATTCCCTCCTCTCCCTCCCCTCATTAGAATACGTACGCCGCGACGAACAAAGGAGGTCGTCCACAATGGCACGCTGTGCAGTCAGCGAGATAGCAGAAAGTAGATAGGCCATTCATCACCCTTCGCTAGTCCTTTTCTCTGATAATCTCTAATTCACAAGCCATTTCTCTCGTGTATGTTGGAGGAGAGAACAAATGGAAGGGAGGGAGCCTGCCTCCATTTATCAACCAGAGGACAAGGCTCGATTACTTGCGGGTCCACTGCATTTTCAACAAAGGAGCGATGACCAATTCCGTCCTTAATCGGATAACGAGATGAAATTATAACACATCAATTAAAAATTCAACATTTCCATAATGTTCTTTGAGAAACGGCGGATAGAGGTGTTGGTAATCCCGAAACATGTCGCTGCGGACGGACCATTTATCACCTAGATGACAAGTCTCGATTACGAGCAGGGTCCACTGCATTTCCAACAAAGGAGCGATGGTCAATTCTTTCTGCTCTGCTCTATCGCATGCCAGTCAGCAAGACAGCAAGCAAATTGGAGAGAGTTGTTTCTACAATAAAGGAGAGATTGGTGCGAAAGCGGAGACGGAGTTTGTTCTAATTGACAGATGTAGAGGGAGAGAGAGATTCATGAAGGAAACATTACCTGTAATGTTTGTCTTCTTTTGATTCATCCTCTCTCCACGGTCACTGTCTGGCCAGACAGAGCGAGGGAGCATGTGAAATAGAGAGAGAGTTCACATTATTTCCCCATCGACTCTACGGTCTCCTTTTTCCCTTAGCAATGAAGCCATTTTTCGATGCTCCCGTTCGATTGGCTCGACCAGTCTTTCTGAATAACATTGCGTCCACTCCAATGATGAGTAGAATTCGAAATACGGGCAATACTCTCTTCATTTCCCACACTCTCTCGCCATTCGGACCGGTGAGAGAGTGTGTGAAATGATGAGACGATTACTCGTATTTCGAACTCTAATGATGAGCGACGATTTCTGGTGAATAACAAATTTGTTTTCACTATCAATCCTTGCTTTCAAGGGCTTTGCATGGAGATGAATCATGCACTCAAGAACGCTAGTAGGTTACGTTTCACATCGTGCTTACGTGCGTTGCGAAATTCGCACTAGTAATACATTGGTCTTCCGTTTTCACAAAACCAAAAAAATTTATTTACTTATTTTCTATTTGAAATATCTGTTTTCAGGCCTACTCTATCTATCGCGAATCTGGTAATGACAGATTCCCTCGGGATTCCTTTCCACTGTCATGCGAAGCTCCTCCGATTCCTTTTTTTTAGTGATAAAGCGAGGCATCATAGAAAATGATGAGAGTCGGGAAATTCGGAAGGCATCTCTTTGTTTTGACGTTCTTTCCGAGGAGGGTCGTTTATGGATGCGTGTGGGAAGGAGAGAAGCTGCTCTCTTCGTTTCACACTCTATCTCTTGCTGGATAGACAGAACGATAGAGTACGGAAAATGAGAGAGCACTAACACTAAAAGCGAAAACCCGGGAGAAAGCGAAGAGAACTCGGGCTCAGATGTTTTCTCTTTTTACGCGCCTCTATTTCTGTTCATTGGTCTCCATTTTTTTTGTTTATCTCCGATTCAGATTTGTTTCACGGGAGCTTCTTGAGCAAGTTGAAATTTTAACTTTGATCTTTGAGTGCCATCTTCTACAAAAAAACCTAACTTATCCTCCGTATATTCTTTCCTATGTTATTTCGTGACTTTTGCTTTTTGTAAGTTTTCATTACTTTATTTCGTAAACTACGTTTACTATGAATCTGTTTTTTTCTCTCTTGTGAATCCAGTCACCGTTTCCAATCAGAGTGCTCAAGTGAAATTGTGCTAGCGAAGATCTGTGCTCCCCCCTCCCAACCGACTTTAGATACGTTTCTCACTGAGATAACGACTGGCAGTATTTTCTCGACGATAGTACCAAGTCCATTCGGTAGGGGAAAAAGTAGTCAGTCGCATTCCTTCCTCTGCCAATCTCGCCCACCCACTTGAAGTGTAATTTGCATGATCTCTACTCAATCTCTACTCATTGCAATCAATTTCCATCCAGTTACTTCTTCCAATCAGAGAGCTCGAGTGGCATTGTGATTCCACTTGAAGTGTGTGTGTGAATTCCCGCTGCATTCGAGTGCTTTGCCTATTTGATTATTCACACTCGCTGTTTTGCCCTGGTTTCCCCTCCACTCGCTCTCGCTCTGTCTAGCCGCCTAGATTTCATGATAAATTACCCTACTCTCACAATCTGTCTGTGCAAGTAGAGTTTACGCAACAAGAGCATGCCTTGTTGGTAGTGTTCTCTCGATTTCCGCTCTTTCTTGTACGTTCTCTGTCAGCATGATAGCATGGAAAACGAAGAGAGAATGTCTACTGTTATCCCTTGCTAAAGAGATAGCTAAAGAGTATTGACAAAAGGAGAGGAAGGGAGGGCGGATTTGATTATTGCAGGGACATTGTTGGCAATTGTCTTTCAGGCTGATTGGATGCATGCCTGCGGTCGTTGGTTTTGCCATGAATTTCCTACTTTCGTTGTTCGTTCGCTGTCAATGGGTGATTTCGGAAACGTTGAACACTCCGTAATATTATTGCAGAGAGACATTGTTGGCAATTGTCTTTCAGGCTGATTGGATGCATGCCTGCTAGGGATGACTGATCAAGTTCAAGTTCCAAGCGCTTGGTTTTTCTATCCGAAGAGAGCGATATCTCTCGCCAAAACTTGGATTTATGGAGACCACCCATTGTCAAAAACCAAGCACTTGGTCTGAAAACCAAGCGCTTGGTTTCGGAAGAGAAGGAATTGGTCGAGATCATCAACACTTTTGAAGCACTTCTTGTTCACATATTTCAACTTCTTAGTCACTTCTTTCAAATTTGTGTGTTAGAAACCATAAAAGATAATCATAAGGTTCCATTTCTCGCTCTGGAATAGTCAAGTGCTTGAACAAAAACCAAGCGCTTGGTTTTTCGCAACGCCCAAACCAAGCACTTGGGTGAGAGAGTGCGATCTCTCGCCTAAACTTGGATCGGGCAGATGGAGAGAAGAAATAAACCAAGCTATTTGGAACTTGATCCGGCATCCCTAATGCCTGCGGTCGTTGGTTTTGCCATGAATTTCCTACTTTTGTTGTTCGTTCGCTGTCAATGGGTGATTTCGGAAACGTTGAACACTCCGTAATATTATTGCAGAGAGACATTGTTGGCAATTGTCTCTTTCAGGCTGATTGCATGCTCGCTTGCGGTCTTTGGCCTAGTTTCTCAGTTCCGAAGACTCACATTTGCAACTGCTCCTGTAAATAGAGTTATTCTAGCAGGAAACGCGTTCAGCAGTGGGGACAAAGGATACAAGGTTTTAGCCGTTACATGAAAGATCAGATTTTTTTTTTTCCTGATCAGATTTTCTCGGTTTCGAAGACTATGAATTCACATTTGTAACTTGTCTCGATTGCGAATACATTTTATGTCAGACGGGAAACGCGTTCAGCGGTGGCGACAAAAAGACGCAAGGGTTTAGCCGCTGCACGAAACATTCCCGGACGGATCAAAGGAAAGCGTTTGCGGGGCACAATGATCGTTATCTCTCCATCACTATAGTGGCGATTGCGCGATTTCTTAAAAAAAAGACGATTTGAGAGTGAGTCATCGAATAATAGCCTTACTTAATGTTAGATCAGATTGCAGGACGCTTCTATCTTCGCGCAATTAGCGAAACAGCATAAAAATCAATTTTCAATTCAACCCAGTTGCTTTATCTTGTGAAAAAGCAGGTCTAGGTCAGAAACCTAGTGAATTACATACCACTTTGAAGGCCAAAAATAGGATCAGAAGCCCAGACGACTCTATCTCTCGCGCAAACGCGCAACACCCTCGGAAATCAAGCTCTTTAGCGCTCTCCAGATCGTGGGAGAGAAGAGACGTGAGAAGATGGCTCCCCTTCTCTCACTACTTCTCCCTTCCCTCCATCTTTTCGTCTTTCCATCTCTTTCTCTCCCTAGCTCCCTTCCCTCACTCCATCTCTCCTCACGCATCTGTCTAGAGGGAGATGGAGCGAGGAGGCCCTCTTTCCATCTCTCGCTTCGAAATGCCCCCTGTCTCTCTTTCCCTCCTCCTCCCTTCACCCTCCCTCTTTTCCCTTCCGTCTCTCTCCTTCCCTCAGCGTACGACTCTCCTCGCGTCTCTCCATTGAACCTGCCTCCCGAGTCCTTCCTATTCTCTCTCAATTCTCTCTGCCTCGGACTACTTCCTGCGCCTTTTGCCGTGCAAATGACTCAGGAATAGGCCCGGGAAAAGCGTTGAGAGTTATCAAATTCTATTGTGCTTTGTGTTTCTGTTATTTCTGTTGAAACTCCCTACTTCCTAAGCATTTTGTCCAATGCGGATTACTCGATATGAAGTTCCGCAATTCTGGCCTTTCTTCATTTTTATAATGTTTGCCTTTTCAAATGACTCAAGTATAGGGTCAGCAAGGGCAAGGATCAAAGAGGTTGAGGCTTTATGGTTATTTGCCAACATCTCTCTTTTACCTTACCCGTTCAGACTTTACACCTCTTTTTGTTTTTTTAACACCTCTTTTTGTAGTGCAATTCACCTCACAAAGCTAACTTTATTATTTTGAGTCAAACTCGGATTGCGATAGGTGTTTCTTATCGTTTCCTTTTGTCAACACATCTCCGTCTTTCACAAGTTGTCACTCGCCTCTCGCAGCTGATTCACACTCTCTTTTCGGCTTTGTATTTCTTTCGCTTTTTTCGAAATTCAAAAAGTGAAATAGTTTGCCTAAACGTCACGTATTGATATACGATCTGCTGCCACCTCTCGCAGCTGATTCATACAATCCCTTCCGGGTTTTTATGCTTTTTTTCAGTACAGAAACCGACAAACATTCGAACCCGGAGTAGTTTTGAGACCTTTTCACTGCCTGTCTCCACCCATGAATGACAATTCTTGCAGCTGATTCATACGATTCCGTCCGCTTCTTTTGACTTTTTCTGTACATAAACCGTCAAATATTCGGATATCCAAAGTGATTTTGACAGATTTTCACTTCCATCTATGGTTGGCGCTTCTTGCAGCTGATTCATACAATCCCCTCCGCTTCTTGTGACTTTTTCTGCACATAAACCGTTAAATATTCGAATATCCAAAGTGATTGTGACACATTTTCACTTCCATCTATGGTTGACGATTCTCGCAGCTGATTCATACAGTCCGCTACGCTTCTTTTGACTTTTACTTCGGAAAACGGAAAGATTGTGTCTCTTCCTTCGATATCGCAACCAGCACACTTCTGCAACTGACGGATTCCTTTTTTACTATTCGGTAGGGTTGCCGATTCGAATTCGAATTCGAAGACTTCGAACCCTCTCCCTCCCTCGCTCTCTCCCTTTCGAGAGTCTCGAAAGGGAGAGGGAGGGATATTCAAAGTGATCGATGTCCTCGAACCAATTCGAAGTCCTCGCCATCGAATTCGATGG
>LS512980.1:13443-53321 GCA_900490845.1 Pristionchus japonicus | reverse complement strand
GTATCTCTGCACTATAACGAGGCATGACGATGGTAGATGGAGAGGAAGAGGAGAGGGGAGAAATGAAAATATCCGCACAGATCCCGAAATATATTGCACTTTGAGATAAAACCTTAGTTTTATTTATTGAGTTGTTCAATCGATGCAAAAATCTTTTGCTCTTTGCTGAAAATGAAATCAAGAGGTCTCGATATGTTCCATTAGCTCTTTATTACATTTTTATCTTGTTTACTAGACTTTACCCATTGTCCAATACGCAACAGAGAACGAGAAAATATAGAGCAGAAATACGTTACAGAAAAGGACGAGATGGAAGGACAATTATTCGCTAATCAGAATTGAGATAGAGACCTGCGGTTGGAAGCAAACAATAGACAATCCATAGGAGATCACAATGGTGTGGTACTTGAGTACGGTGCTTCCCAAACTCATTCGTCGCCAATTTTTTCCCGAGGGATGGTCGTAAAATATTTTTCATTCTCTGGAAGATTGGTCCTATCAACTCATATCGTCTGTGGAGGTAGAACAACCATTGATGTTCACAATACACCTAGTGGCCCATTGCAGGGATTTCGCAATAGAGCAGTAGGAATTTTTTACGACACTTCCCAAATATATTTAAAACTCTGTAAGTTCCGTCTAAGGTGACGTACAGCCCCCAAACTTGACAGATATCATCAGTGTGTGGTCTAGTTGACTCCTGCCAAGTTTGGTCCAAATCGGCCTCTTGCTGCAGGAGTTCATGTTTTCAATTTCCTTTTTGTGTCCCAGCCCCTAACTTTCGGCCCTGCGAAAGGAAAAACCTGACTTCGTGCAGCACGGTAGCACAACCTCTTGTGATGAAGTGTATGAAGTTTCAAAGTTGGGCGGTCACTTTCCCGGCTTTTACAGTGGCAAATCCGAGGTTCTTTTTCGCCAAAAATTCGTGAAGTAATGGACCGTGTCGTTACATAGATCACCGAAACGTCTATGATTCGCTTTCAAATTCCGCTAAATGTTGTCACAGCTCATGCAATGCTACTGCGGACACGATTAGCACGTTTAGAGAGGGAAATATCAGAGTTCCAGAAAATCTGTTTCTGCAAATGGCACATTTCCCGACAAAATTCGACTCGGATTTACCACTGTAAAAGCCGGGAAAATGACCCCCCAACTTTGAAACTTCATACACTTCATCACAAGAGGTTGTGCTACCGTACTGCACGAAGTCAGGTTTTTCCTTTTGCAGGGCCGAAAGTTAGGGGCTGGGACACAAAATTGTAAAACATGAACTCCTGCAGCAAGCGGCCGATTTGGACCAAACTTGGCAGGAGTCAACTAGACCCCCGACCATCTCCATTCCGCCTCGAATCAAGTGGTGGAGATATCGAGAAGAACGAGTATCCCTACTGCACCGTTTATACTCTCGACTCACCCCTACGATTATGCATTCCGCACTGCCAGCCTGCCCTGATACACACTGGGAATTCCGGTTGAAGTAAGAAAGAGTGCACACATAGAGAAATAATGGCCCGACTGAAAAATAGTGGCCCCTCCAAAAAAATAGTGGCCCTCAAGGGCCACTAATGGCCCCCAAATAAAAATAGTGGCCCCAAATTATGCAAATATATTGGCCCCAAAGTTTTCAGAAAAAAATAATGGCTCAAACTATTTTTCACGAGATATCGATTTCAGGCAGTTTTTGGGAACATTTCGAATGCCGTGCCGGAGGATAATGCACAATTTAGGGCACATTCCTCGTTGCATATTTGAATGCGCAGAGTGGGAAAGTTTCCCCTAAGTTACACCTCCCCTACTCCTTCTCCCCCCCACACTCGCTGGGGCAGAGCGGCGCAATCTATGCCTAAGCTTCATTCTCCGAAACATCCTCAAAAAATGAATTCAAAGTTCCGGAAAATATCTTAAGGGAGTCGCCGAAGGTGCAAGGCTCGGTATGGCTGTTGAAAAATGCATTCATGAGGAGTTCTGCAGAATTTAGCGGTTTCTTCGTTGTTCAACCAAAAATTCTTAGATTGCTAAGGCCGTACACCTTCATGTTATGCTTGGTCATACCTAGCGGTCACATTACTAGGTGCATTCCGCAGCAAGAAAGTATTTTTGTACTTGAAATGTTCAAAATTATTGAATAGGAAAGGGGCCATTATATCTTCATGAACGGGGCCATCATATTTTTCAGCGAAATTTGGGGCCACTATATATCGACGGGGCCATTATATTCCGGGCCACTATATATACGGGGCCACCATATCTATAAGGGGCCACTATTTTTAAGTCGGGCCATTATTTCTCTATGGGTGCACTATTTCTTACTTCAACCGGAATTCCTTGCGGAACAGATCCAAAGTGCAGGCAGAGAGATACTCGGAGAGACTAAGAACGGAAAGAGGATTGAGAAGGAGACTTGGTTTTGGTCCCAAGAAGTCCAAAGCGCTGTAAGGAAGAAGAAGGACAGACTGAAGAGATGGAAAAATGAGAGGAACGACGCATCGAGAGCGGATTATCTAGAGGCGAAGAAGGAGGCGAAGAGATCAGTCGCAGCGGCCCGAGCTGCAGCAACACAGAAGTTGTACGACTCGCTGGACACGGTAGAAGGAGAGAAGAACATATATAGGATAGCGAGATCTCGGGCATCTGCAAGTGCCCAAATGTCGAAGATGAGGCTAACTAAGAGTGCAGACGGACGAGTAATCCGAGACGAAAGGGAGATTAGGGAGAGATGGAGGGAATATTTCGAGAAGACCTGTAACGAAGAGTTCCCTCACCCTCCGATCCCCTCAATACCAGCCACAACTGGGCCAGTCCTACCAATCTCGTTAGCAGAAGTTCGTATCGCTGTGAAGCAGATGAAAAATGGAAAGGCAACCGGACCTGATGATGTGGCAGCAGAAGTGTGGAGAGGGCTGGGAGACACAGGGTCTACCCACCTCTGCCACCTCTTCAACCGAATTGTCAAGCTCGGTAAGACGCCAACCGACTGGCAGAGATCGACTACCATTCCTATCTGGAAGAGGAAGGGAGATATTATGGACTGCAAGAACTACCGCCCGATTAGACTCCTCTCGCAAACAATGAAAATACTGGAACGCGTTATTGACTCTCGAATACGTGAAATAGTCGATATCCACGATGGACAGTGCGGATTTGTTAAAGGAGTATCTACTACGGATGCGATCTTCGCAACTCGACAGTTTCTTGAGAAGAGAAGGGAATTCAGTTTGAAGGCGCACTGTTGCTTCGTAGATCTAGAGAAGGCGTTTGATAGAGTCCCGCATAGTCTGATCTGGTACGCGCTAAGGGATCACGGAGTGCCTGAACCGTATATTTACTGGATTCAGGCACTCTATAAATCCCCCACAAGCACTGTTAGAACTGAAGTTGGTCCATCTCCCTCATTTCCAGAGACCGTAGGAGTGCACCAGGGGAGTGCCCTATCCCCTCTCTTATTCATCATCGTCCTCGACTCCATATCAAGAGACCTCCAGAAAGACGCACCTCTTACAGTCCTATACGCAGATGACATATGTTTCTGTACAGACACCAGACAGGAACTCGAACATCTCGCGCAGCGATGGACTAACAGACTGGCAGAGTACGGGTTGAGAGTGAATGTCGACAAGACGGAGTACCTCGAGTTCAGTGAACAGACTCCAGGATCGATCACCGTGAATGGATCATCCCTCACTAAGTGCACGTCGTTCAAGTACCTGGGCTCGACACTAACCTCTGACGGTTCTCAGAGTCAGCCACTGCACGAGCGACTGCTGCATGGCTGAAGTGGAGGGAAGTCACCGGGGTACTCTGTGATAGAAGGATGCCAGACAAGTTAAAGGGAAAGATCTACCGTAGTGTGGTGCGACCTGTCGCCTTGTACGGATCCGAGACCTGGCCCACTACAAAGAAAACTGAACAAACTCTCCATACAATGGAGATGAAAATGCTCAGGTGGTCAATCGGGAAGACGAGGAAAGATAGGATTAGAAATGAAGCAGTTAGAGGGAGGTTGGGAGTGGCACCCATAGCAGAAAAGATGAGAGAGGGAAGGTTAAGATGGTTCGGACATATTCTAAGACGCGATCCGGAACACGTAGCCAGGAGAGAGTTCGAGAAAGTAGTGGTTGGAACAAGGCCAAAAGGGCGTCCGAAAATGAGATGGAAAGACGTCCTTAATGCCGACATGAAACGCGTCAACTTGCGCCCCGAGGACGCAAAAATTAGAAGTGCGTGGAGAGCAGCGAGTCATGTAGCGGACCCCGCCCCCAAGCGGGACTAACGCAAGGAAGAAGAAGAAGAACTAGACCACACACTGATGATATCTGTCAAGTTTGGGGGCTGTACGTCACCTTAGACGGAACTTACAGATTTTTAAATATATTTGGGAAGTGTCGTAAAAAATTCCTTCTGCTCTATTGCGAAATCCCTGCAATGGGCCACTAGGTGTATTGTGAACATCAATGGTTGTTCTACCTCCACAGACGATATGAGTTGATAGGACCAATCTTCCAGAGAATGAAAAATATTTTACGACCATACCTCGGGAAAAAATTGGCGACGAATGAGTTTGGGAAGCACCGTACTCAAGTACTCAAGTCAAGCACCATTGTGATCTCCTATGGATTGTCTATTGTTTGCTTCCAACCGCAGGTCTCTATCTCAATTCTGGAAAAAGTTATGACGATTTTAATTTTCCGGCCATACTTTTGCACAATAGTGTAGCATTGATTCTCTCTCATTTCGGTTTTGTAAATGAACCTCGCCTCCCTATTCATTCTCTTCTCTTCTTATTACCAATTCGTTCCACTATACGAGCCTGACTTCCTCTTCTTCTCCCTCTCCCAACACCTTTCCATTTCTCTCGATTTCCTTTCACTTTTCTTAGGAAACGGCCACAAAACACCGCCCCCCATATCTATTCACTCTCCGTGTTTTCCTTCATTCGAATCACTAGATAAGACCTGAGCTCTTCTTCCAACGCTTATTTATTTCAAGCGTGTAATTGATATGTTCATTGTCACTGCTTCATTGTCTTTACCGTCTGTTTCTTCCTATATATCCTGCATATTGGCTAAGTTTTCAGAAGTTTACGCCTTCTCACTTCTTCAAAAAGTGCACGGCATAGCGACATCAACTCAAACACGAAACAAATCAGTCAACGTGAGTTAGTTCGATATTCTGTCAAGATCTTTCTCATTTTTGATACTAAAAGTAATACAACGGTAAACAACAGATTCATGGTTATTCTAGCGCCCAAAAATTTCAGAAATACCTCAAGGTTGCACGATCCATTCCGTTCATCACAGTTCGCACGGCATGTGCTTTGCTACAGCGTATGTTCTCCTTACATTAATCACTCTAGCCCTCGTGAAAATCATTTGAGCCTTTCGTTGCCAGAATTATTCAAACTAACTCGCTTCTACGCGTCAAAATGGATTGCATCAGTATTGAAAGCATCGCGCCGTAAAGATAGGAAGATATGATTAGATTCGTACAGCGGTTGTCTTTGGATACCCTCTGAAATCAGCAACAAATAGTCTAAATCAGGTTCGAGCCGATCCTGCCATCTCAGAACTGAAGATAAGAAGATGGATCAATGAAATGGGACAAATCGAACGTCGTCTCTCACTTCAATAGAATAAATGTATGAATAAACTGCTGTAACCCCGAAGCGCATTTTAAAACTTTTAAATTAAAATGCTCGTTGTTGCTCATTGCTCTAAGGGATTTCCAACTACCTTAGACAGCTACCTATATCGCAAGACTAACAAAGTAGACTTCCATTCATGATGAAACACTCGGTGAAAATGAGTGTAGAATTCAAAAGCGTACTTCAACGAATGTCCCAGCCAAGTCGAAATGAATGTTTCTGTTGTTGTTGTTATTGCAGGTGTTGTTATAATTTTCTTTTCATATTGCAATCTTCGAAAAGTAAAAACTGGCCTTCGATAGGGGATTTGATGCCAGTAGGTGTTGAAGCAGAGAAGAATTGGAAGAGGAGAAACAGGACGTGTGAGAGATAATTGAGAAAGAAGATACGAAGTGTGTTTTTGTATCGCCATAGCAACGAAGTGTGCGTGCATAGGGAAGCAGGCTTGACAGAAAAGGGAGCACGTACTATAAATTAATCATTTTGCAAATCGTGGAGCTCATTTTACTCGAAAAAACTGCAGATGCGAAGTATCGATGGAACCGCTCATTCCGCTCATTTTTATTGGTTCGAACTGGCGAAAAATGTCCATTTCTTTACAGTATCGGACAAAAGTTTAGCACCAAAATTCAAATCGTCATAAGTTTCTTCAAACTTGAGATAGAGACTTAAGGTCGGGAGCAACAGATAGGCAATCTATAGGAGAATAAGGCCATATGGTATATTGGAACAGGTTCCACTAAACTCATTCGCTGCAACTTTTCTGCTGAGGTGTGGTCGTAAATATTTTTTTGAACCTCGGAGGATTTAGCCCAGACGCTCAAACGTTCTGTGGTGATAGTACAACCATTGATCTTCACGATCCACCTTATGGCCCTTTGCGGGCATTTCGCAATAGTGAATAGGAATTATTTTCCGACACCTCCCAAATCTTTTCAAAAATATGTAAGTTCCGTCTTAGGTGACCCACAACCTCCAAACTTGGCAGGTAGTATCAGTGTGCGGTCCAGTTGAGTTGTACCAAGTTTGGGCCGGATCGGCTGCTTGGTTCGTGAATTTCATTTTTTACGTAAACTCATTGTGTCCCCACCCTGAAATAGCCGCTCCGTGAAGTGAAAAATCTTATTTCGTGCAGTGTGGTAGCACAACCTCTTGTGACAATGTTTATGAAATTTCAAAGTTGGGCGATCACTTTCCCGGGTTTTGCAGCTGCAAATCCGACGCGATTCTCAGTGGGGAATTTCACAAAACGGTGGACTGTGCCGAAACAGATGCCTCCAAAACTTGAATGTTGTGCTTTCAAATAACACTAACGGTTCTAACATTTCTTGAAATGATACTGCGAGCACGATTAAGTTGTTTAAAAGGGGATACGCCAAAGTTCCCGAAAATCTTTTGTTGAACTTGTTGCTTTTTTCGATCTGACTCGCGTCGGATTTGCAGCTGCAAAACCCGGGAAAGTGATCGCCCAACTTTGAAATTTCGTATACTTCGTCACAAGAGGTTGTGCTACCACACTGCACGAAATCAGATTTTTCACTTCACGGAGAGGCTATTTTAGGGTGGGGACACAATGAGTTTACGTAAAAAGTGAAATTCACGAACCAAGCAGCCGATCCGGCCCAAACTTGGTACAACTCAACTGGACCGCACACTGATACTACCTGCCAAGTTTGGAGGTTGTGGGTCACCTAAGACGGAACTTACATAATTTTGAAAAGATTTGGGAGGTGTCGGAAAATAATTCCTATTCACTATTGCGAAATGCCCGCAAAGGGCCATATGGTGGATCGTGAAGATCAATGGTTGTACTATCACCACAGAACGTTTGAGCTTCTGGGCTAAATTCTCCGAGGTTCAAAAAAATATTTACGACCACACCTCAGCAGAAAAGTTGCAGCGAATGAGTCTAGTGGAACCTGTTCCAATATACCATATGGCCTTATTCTCCTATAGATTGCCTATCTGTTGCTCCCGACCTTAAGTCTCTATCTCAAGTTTGAAGAAACTTATGACGATTTGAATTTTGGTGCTAAACTTTTGTCCGATACTGTATCTCGTTTTGTAGAAAGAACATCGTCGTCAGATTACAGGAGTAAGTATGGTCGAATAGTTTAAATGCGAAAGATGGACTTCAAACATAATGAGGAAATAATTGAAATGATTAGAACCCTGTTCGCCAGAAAAGTTCTAATCACTTTTTTTCTCATATTCTGGGAATTTTCAAGAACCTAATGCAACATTGCTCTAGTCATAGCCGAGTTACATGCTCATTGCAAGACAGCAAAGGCAATGGCACGGTCCGAGAATTGAACCCGGGCCTCCGCTTACCGGGCAGGAGTTTCACCACTGGACTACCCGTATCCCCGATGTGCTGAGTGAATGATCAATTGAGTTGTCTGGTAAGCGGAAGCCCCAGATTCGATTCTCGGCCCGTGCCAATACTGTATTACAATGATCATGTGCCGATTCCCGTTTTTCTCTCGCGTTTCTTCCACTTCCTCACGAAATGGCTCGCTAAAAAAGAAGGATTTTGCAAGAACTGAGATTCAACATTAAAGCCAATATGAAGCTGGCTATAGTGGCCTGCCGACATATTTGTAGCCAAGCAGAGATCCCACTTATCTTGTATTGCGTTATATGTCCGGATAATTGTGTAGGCTTATTCGAACATGTGATGGTACGAGAATGATTCGACCCATCCCATCCTTGAAATCGTTTGCCCCTTTATTTGCAGCCTCGATTCTCTCTGATTCCGGTTATGATTTCATCATATTCCTTTTCACTGAGGAAAATTCGATGAATTAGTCATATGCCGGATATGTATTTGAGCGGTTTTTTCATGTCAACCCTAACCTTACGCCTTCTCATATCAATCCTTTCTCCTTATCTCACTTGCTCCTATTCAATTCGCTATACGAGCCTTACTTCCTCAACCTTCCCCACTCCCATTTCCTCTCCATTCACACTCTTGCTCTATCTTGATATCCTTCCACATCTCCTAGGAAGCCAACATAAAACACCGTCCCCATCTCTGTTCACCCCCTTCTTCCATTCATTACATTCACTATCCGAGGCAGACTTCCTCTTCTTTCCCCTCTCTCATATCCTCTCCATTCATACTCTCGCTCTATATCCCTACACATCTCCTAGGAAACCACCGCAAAACAACGTCCCCATATCTATTCATTCTCCGTCTTTCATTCATTCGATTCACTTTAGTTTCTCCTTCAATGTGAGCCCGTCCGCGCGCAAATCGAGCAAGAACTGGCACTCTTAAAAATCAAGTGGTGGTCACTTCCATTTTTTCATGGTGGACCTCTTGGCTCCAGGCGAAATTTCGATTTCGACTTAACTTTTTTTTGACTGCGCCATCTTTTGTTCGATTGTCGCGCGAACGAGTTCCTGTTTGTCTGTTTTGAAATCCCTCATTTCTATTTTTTTATTACCCTCCAATATTACCTGTAGCAATATTAGTCACGTTTTTAGAAGTCTACGTCTTCTCACTCCATCTACTAGTGCACTACAATACTTCTTCAACTCAAATACGAAACAAATCAGTCAACGTGAGTCAGTTCGATGTTCTGCCAACATTTAGCTAATTTTTTTTCTAAAAACAGTATAAGGGTGAAGGGCAGCAAACATGATTTTTCATACAGTCACGCATGTCAGAAGGAGTACAATATCCTAAGATCCATCACTGTCCAACACAGTGCATCGGGAATGTGCTACGCTACTCAGTAAGTTCCCCTTGCATTTAACACTTTAACCCCTCGTGAAAATAGAATTTTTACTTTCTGAAGGCATCATTTTTCGAGCGCTTGGCGCTATTAGAATTATCCAAACTACTCACGAATCGCTTCAAAACAGTAATGAAAAAACAGAACAGTCGATTCCGAACAGCATAGAATATTATGATCTCTCAGAGGACGCTTATCACTTGAAATCCGCAATAACCTCAGATGCAAGTCGACCCTGCCATCTCGGATCTGGAGATAGAGATAAAGGATGGAACGAGCAAAAGGATTACGTGGAATTTGCTCTCAGACGTTAATGTAATAAATGTATGATTCAACTGCTCTAAGAACAAAACTGCTCAGAAGAAATGCATCAAGAGCCAATGTACTCAGTACTCATTGTTACGTCGGGGGGAAGACCACTAATGGTGCGAACAGTGTTACTGCCTAGTCTCATTTTCTACCTAGAGAAATCGACTAGAGGGGTTGGTCTAGTCGAGAATGAGGGGTAGACGAACTCTCTCCCCGCCCCTGACATTTCTAGGGAGACGAGCGAGATAATCTAGTCAAATGAAGGTCTGAGTGTTCAGATTGGCCTTGCGATATGAGAATGGAGGGGGAGAATGAGGGAAGTGGGGAGGATGAGAGGGAGAGGAGCAGAGGATTCGTCTACCCCTCATTCTTGACTAGACCAGCCCCTCTAGTCGATTTCTCTAGGTAGAAAATGAGACTAGGCAGTGACACTGTTCGCACCATAAGGAATATTTGACTTCCTTGCACATGATAATACTAATCAAAGACTGTTTTGAACAATTTTGAAAGATGGTCAAAAATGAGATTCCAACCCACGGAGTCTCGTACGCTCATGAGCGTTGGAATTGACATTCCAGAAGCTTTCCTTCTGTCAAATGACGACCGTAGGGATGCACTTTCATGTGAAACTCAAAAATCAACCATAGGGACCCATGTGGTCAAATCCCCGGACTAAGCCTAGACTGCATTTCCTTCAGTGTGACGACTCAAGGAATGTTCTCGGAAACCAATTGTTCCGCTTTTTTTGAATTAAAATGAGGTGACAGTTATTGAAAATGGTCATTAACAATGATTGAAAATCTTTGGGGGCAATCTTGAGGGGTTTCCGATGGTCAAAAATGAGATACCAACCCACGGTGTCTCGTGCGCTCATGAGCGTTGTAATTGACATTCCAGAAGTTTTCCTTCTGTCAAATGACGATAGTAGGGATGCATTTTCCTGTAAAACTCAAAAATCGACCGTTGGGAACGATATGGTGAAAACGACTTTCAATCATTGTTGATGACCATTTTCAATATCTGTTACCTCATTTTAATTCAAAAAGAAGCGGAACAATTGGTTTCCGAGAAGATTCCTTGAGTCGCCACTATGAAGGAAATGTAGTCATGGCATAGTCCGGGGTTTTGACCACATGGGTCCCTATGGTTGATTTTTGAGCTTCACATGAAAACGCATCCCTACGGTCGTCATTTGACAGAAGGAAAGCTTCTGAAATGTCAATTCCAACGCTCATGAACATACGAGTCACCATGGGTTGGAATCTCGTTTTCGACCATCTTTAATCCCTCAAATATGCCCCCAAAAGCTTTCAAACATTGTTTTTGATAGTTTTCAATAAATTTGAACACATTTGGGGTCAGGTGAACTCGCGGGAGCATTTGTTTTCGAAACTTATCCATGGGTCGGGACACTAAAGTGAGCCCACTTTTTTCCCCTCCCAGAATCCTTAGCTTTTTTGCAGTTTTATAGGCCTATATAGATGCTTCAAAACGCGCAAGGTCGCTTTTTGGGGAATTGACTATCCCCACCCGACCGCTCCTCACCAGCGCACTCGACCACTCCGAATCAGCGCAAGAGCCAGGAATGAGTTTATAATTTTTTTAAAGTTGCTCGAGGTCTCCTCTTTCGATCGCCGCCGAGAGCGAGTGAAAATCTTTATTTTGAACGGACTTATGAATTTTTTAGTGAGCCGAGTTTTGTGAAAAATCGCAAAAGCGACCGCCTTTGACCAGCTGTAACTATGGAATGATATTTAAAAAAAAATCGGATTTGAAAAGAGCATCCTTCAGGCTATTCATAGTGCGTTTGTGGGACCTGTGGGAACAACTTTTGGCGTACCGCCGCGAGGCCTTGAAAATGGGTGATTCTATCGCGATTCTTCTCATATTATGCCTGCCTGCGTTTTATGAAGTGCTCACTCAAGGATTCTCTGACACGAGATAGCGCTTCTTTTTAGCCCCATTTGTCTTGGGGCACAAATCTTCGCGCGTTTTTTTTCATATCTCTTATTTTTTATGAGCTCCCTCATGCCTGAGATCGTCCCACGATCTCGAACTGGCAATATCTTTAGTGCCATACAAGTGGAACGAACGACGGGAAACGACGAAACTTCCAGGGAACGACGCCGAAATTCGTCTTGCACTTTAAAACATTTGCATCGGATGAATCCCTATGTCGTTAAAAGTGATAGAGTTTTAAGCGAGAATGTTTAAAGCTTTGCAATTCTACATCTACTCAATGTTGAAGAAAAAATGTAAGGCGAATTTCGGCGCTGATCCTGGGACTTTTATTGCACTGAGGATGATCACAATTCGAGATTTCTCGAGATCTCTTGATTTTGCACCGCAACGCTATGACTAACACCTTCCATATAACCCTTCGCTCTAGCCATTTCATAGGTGTACCCAGGTCTTTCTGTCTCTTGTAGTCTTCACCTGAGTCATAGAAACATTCTGCAAATTCGTAACGCGTTATTTCTTTTTTCTGGATGATTGTAAACGGAAAACTTCACATAGCCATACGCTTTTGAGCGGAAAAGAATGCAGTGAATATGAAATAAAGCAAGAGGAATAGGTGCCCTCCCATTCTTGACCTTCTCCGTATGTATTTTAGGAGCGAGACGATCTTTCTTTTCTCCCATTCATTTCCCCTCAAGACTCAATTGATTTTTATGTCCGGCGCTTGTTATGCAATAGCCCGCATTATGTCTGGTCCAAAAAAAAAAAATTCAAAGTGTATTTTCTCTTCACGCATTCTCTGATTATTGTTTGTCAAAAAGCTTCATATTTTTCGAAAATTTGATTGCACTGCGTTTCCCTCACATCTCGCGTTTCTGCCTCCATTCCCTTTCACATCACAAGAGGGCATTGAAAGTAATGGAGACTCGAAGAAGATGAATGGGAGAGAAGAGAGGTCTCTCAATGCATTACTTCCGGTCTCGAGAGGGGGGGCAAAAAATGTTTGAGTGAGGGAAAGCGGAAATCTATTCCCATTACTCTCTCTTCTCGGAGTATTCTCTTCTACTCCCATTTCATTCCATCGATTCAAGTATTCTTCATCAACCTTCAGGCAGAAACGGAGAACTACGTTAGTTCTATTACTGACTCAAACATAAATGGATGTCAAGGAAGATCTTGATGACCTAACAGCTCTCTACTGTTGAGAAACGATACGCAGCGCGAGTTATTATTGAGTCGCCTTCCTTAGTATACTGCCGTCATTTCATAAGGTGCTCATTTAACTAACACGCTGGAATTCTCCAAGTTCTATTCTCGTTCCCTCTCTTCCTCGTTCCTTTCAAGTGCTTTGAAATGCATGAGAACGCACTCTCGAACACTTGAGGGATATGAATGGAAGGAAAGAAAGAACTCTCAACTTCTCTGATGCATTACTTCCAATCTCGATGGGGGGGGGGGGGGCAAAAAACCTCTTGCGGAAAGCAGAGGAAGCGGGAATCTATTCTCTACGCTTATTCTCTCTTATCCTCATCTTCTCTCTCTTCCTATCGATTCAGGCATTCCTTATATGTGTACCTTCATTCAGAAACGGATCACTACGTGAATTCGTTTCCTGGCTCTGAGGGATCTTCATTTGATAGGACATCTTGTTGACGTAATGGCGAGAAAATGCATTTGCTCTCTGTACGCTGTTCTTTGTTTAGTTGAACAATGTCACAAAAATAATTTTTCTCTATCTCAATTGTGAGAATATTTGCGAGGAGCTGCTTATCTCTCTAGGAAAATGACACGTAGCACAAGCTATTCCTGTGTCGAATACATTAGTCATAGTATATGCAATACGATTTACTGTTTACGACGAGACAGTTTTTGTAGAGTATTCGTTGGCTATTTAACCGGCGTTCTGCAATGACAAATGTACTCTCATGCTTAGAGTTCTATTCTCGTTGCCTCTTCCCCTCGTTCCTTCAAGCACTTTGAGATGCTTGAGTACGCACTTTAAAATACCCAACGAATTTTTCTATCGCAACGAAGCTCGCATTTGACATGGCGTGTTCTTCTTAGTAGCCTCTTTTTCTTCCCTAACCACCTTCCGTCAGGGCACGAATCGCTTCACATGTTTCTTCATGCTTCACAAAGAGCCCTGTTCTGCTAAATCCATAATTTATTCAAAGGACTCTACTAAGATCCACACTCTCATCCACTATTCCATCATTTTCTGCTTCATTCTTGCTGTTTCATTTTCCACTTCCCCATCTCCTTTGTATCTTGCCTCTAGTTCTCATCCGAATGACAAGAGCAATGATCAGATGTGAAACGCGTGATGTTCTTGAGTGTACACCGCCGCTCTCCCTCGTGAATTCGCCAGATGCTTTTGAGAGGGAAAAGTCTTCTTCTTCTTCTTCTTCTTCTTCTTCTACTCCCCCCTTACTCTCCTCTCTCATATTACACTCAGTTCTCTAGCGATTGCGCTAGATGCTTCATCTTTTGCGTTCAATGACAGTTAATATTGCTCTTTCTCGACAAAAGATATCCTCATCCGTCTTACTTCTTTATGATTAAATCTTTTCAGAATGAGTCTCCCAATCGTCGTACTCGCCTTTATGCTCGCTCATGTGAAGGGAGCGCAGAGAGAAGATCCTCTTCCGAGCTCAATGTATGGGCTGTTTGTGGAGACTGAGCTCAAATTCTTCACAGCGGACATCAAAGATCATGCCATCAGTGAGTACTCATTTTCTTTTTATCTTTTGTCACGTGTGGATTTCCCCAAATAAATGGAGGCGTTTCACTTATTCTAAGAACAAAATTTCTTAACGCTGGGTTGGTGATCGGGGTTGAATGGAGGATCCTATGAGTTTCCGACCTGTTTTGAGTGGCATATTCGAGTCTCTGTTTCCGCAAATCACAATGACTCTGCTGTCTAAAAAATGCTTACTCTTATTTGTCGAATTAGCCATTATAATCTCTTAGAATTTCCACACATTCTACACAGAAAATAGATGAGACCATTTCATTTCAGTGGATACCATCACTGCCATGCAACAGAGATGCGGGGCATATTCGCCCAGAGCTCATCTCGAGATTTCCAAGGTTATTTCTTTTTCTGCAAAAAGATGATGAAATATGTTCAGTCAACGAAGAACCGATTTGACTTTTCGATCTGGACTCCCAATGATTTGACTCTCGACTATCTCCATGTTCAGCTGAATACGGAATTTACCGTTCACTTTGACGGAAGGGATAGGAAAGTTCGTTATTTATCCATCTCGTAGTAACTAATCTTTGGCATAGTACGTGTAAAACGAAATGATTGATGATCATGATTCAAGGTGAAATTCACTCTCGAGGGCAATACTCTGACCGAGCACATCGAAGAAACGGTGATTTGGTTGTCAATAACCACATTCTATCCAAAATTTCGATTTCAGTTCAATCCGGGAGAGGCTCCCTATTTCCACCAGCACGACTATGAATTCAGAGAGGAAGAAGTCAAGACGAACAACGTGGGTTTGGGATCAGAATAAAGAAGAGGAACGAATATTTGCAGGATTTCTTCCTGAAGCGACGCGATCGGCATGATATCTTCCTCAAGAAAGCTTGAGTACTCATCCAATCCGCCGTATTCTATTCTCAAGTGTTCGAGCTGCATCTTATTACTATTGTTCATCTAGCAATCAATCCATCGATTTTATGAGATACCAAGTTCTCTCTACTTACTCCATGTATTCAATAATAAAGTGGAACCGTTGAATAAATAAATAACGCGTGACTTATCGCCTTGAAATTTACCGTGAACCCCTTAGCAGATCTTTATTTTCTCAATCTCTCACTCTCCCAACCTCGAATATTCGTAAGCCGGACTAGAGAGATAGCTTGGGAAATGGACAGAGTTTAACGTTTCCTTCAAACAACATCTGGTATCTATTAGAGTGGAAGCGAAGAGCGAAGGAGTTCGGAAATGTCGAGCCTATGCCCATAGGCCTATGGGTGACATGCTATGCATCTTGAAAGTTTCGCAGAATGCGCATTCGCGTTCTCACTAAATTCTAAACTTTTGTGCTATCTTTTTGCAGGCTTGAGTGAAAAAATGCAAAAAAAATTTCTCTTCCACCATTTCCATCAGAAGAAAGCAGAGATAAACTTAGCGTGCAGGCATCTGTTTGTTGACCAGTAAAAAATTTGAGAAATTATCTGCTTCTTTCCTTTCTAATTTGTCCTCAGCGAATACAAATAGACCAGTTATGATACACGGAGAATTGGGATGCGACTGCTTTTAGAGTGGGTTTCATATTGACAATGTCTCGTCAGAAAAAAAGGTATATCGCTGAGTAGAGGATTTGTCAATCTACCTTTTCTCTCTTTTCCGTTTTTCAGGGTCACGAGTGATGAGTTTGGATAACTTACTTTGATCACAACGTGTTTTCACTCGGATTGTGGATATTTCCGAGAACTAGAATCAAGGGCTTAATTTTGAATTTAGCATGCAGTGCGTTTATGTGACGTCATGGGATCATAAATAACGTACACACAGAATCAGAAAAAAATCACCACTGGCGTTTTATCACCTCGGAAATTGTGTTTAAAAACATTAAAAGCTCATATCGCCACTTCCTTGTCTACGTTTCAGCTTCCGCGTCAATGTACCAAGAGCCGGGAAACACTTCAATCCAGACAACTTCAGATCGCTAATTCTTCTGTCTACTATGGAGTATCTCGAGATGTTTCGTCAAGAGGTATCAAATTTCGTTGTCGTTTCACTTCTCGGATGTATTTGTGGTGCGAAAAATAAGAAAACATGTGAGAACTTTTATGCAGTACACGCAGTGCTCAATTCAGAGCAAATGAGAGTATTAAAAAAGATCGACGGAACTGTGTTTGAAGTATCCTCGGGCGCTTGAATTGGGGAATGACTGGGTGAAACAGAAGAAAGGATAGAGAGAGAGGATGCATCTCATTGAAATCTATTCGGGAGAAGGGAAGATTCGGATTCGATGAGTAAGACGGAAAAGGAAAGTAGATCAATGGATTCGGTGAAAGGGTCATCCAAAAGATACTTAGCAGCTGCAACAGCTGCTCAATCGCAATCGCACCTCATAGCGTAAAACTGAGGAACAATCTTGTGGACGACCTGGAAAAGAAATTGAGATTGTACGAGAAAGATCATTTAATATTGGAATCATTTGCTTGATCGTAGACACTATTGGTAGGGTTCGAAATGTGGTTTTTGACAAGAGTCGATTTTGAATACACGTATTCCTTCACCTGGTACTCTTCATCGGTATAGATCATTTCTTGAGCCTCGTACCTGGAATCAAATTGATCTTATTAAGCATCCAGGGTTTTTGAATGAAAATCCTCTAGTCGCTCATTCAGTTATCGGTATATGCGCAGCTAGTTTGCTCTATATTTTCTACAGTTGATTTCCTCCTGATGTCAACGACATTAGTAAACGATTTGCTCACTCCGCAGGTCGACAGCACGCTGACTTTATGTGAGACATGAGATGATGGCGAAGGACCGTGTGATTATAATCCAGCAAACAAATTAGTTTCTAATCCAATTTCTGCAAATAGTTCTATCAAATTTTCGTCTATTTGAGTTCTGTTTTTCCTATATCTTCTTCTTCTTCCTTGCATTAATCCCGATCCGCTACATGACTTGCTGCTCTCCACGCACATCTAATTTTGGTGTCTTCGGGTAGTAAATGGACACGCTTCATATCGGCTCAGAGGGCGTCTTTCCATCTCATTTTGGACTTGTTTTTGGCCTCGTTCCAACGACTATTCTCTCGTAGTTACGGTAGAAAGGGTACGATAGTTCAGGTTTCAGTAGCGAGGTTAGCGTAGTCGGGGTTACGTTATCGAAGTTACGGTAGTCGAGGTTACGGTAGCGTGGTTATGGTAGCGTCAAGGTTACGGTAGCGTGTTTACAGTAGTCATGGTTACAGTTGTCGATGTCACGGTAGCGTGATTACGGTAGCAAGTGTACGGTAGTGAGGTACTGTAGTCGAGGTTACTGTATAGAGGTTACGGTAGCGTAATTGCAGTAGTCGGGGTTACTTAAGTCGAAGTTACGGTAGCCTGGTTACGATAGTCCAGAATACGGTAGAGTGGCTACAGTAGACGAGGGTACTGTATCGAAGATACGGTTGTCGCGGTTACGGTTTACGGTTGGTTACGGTTAGCGAGGTATTGTAGTCGCGACAAACCATCGCCGTTACCGCGGCGACCTAGGAGCTGCTGCCTCGGTACTCGCCTGGCAGCAGCGCCGCCGCGGAAATCAGGACCATACATCGTCAAAACCTCTATCTACTGAACATGGTTCATTATCTACTGAATATGGCACGAGAGAAAGTGGAGCCAGTTTTAGTGGAAAGATAACGAATAAAGTGTTGAGCTATTGAGAGACGTGAAGTGATGGAGAAGGGAGATTGGTAATAAAGGAGAATTACTGACTAGGGTTTGCTCAGAATGAGATCGAATAATAATGTACAAATGTGGGGGAGAGTTGCGTGATCAGGGTAAGAGAAATATTCGATGCGAATACAATACAATACTCACTCCATCGGAGGAGCTGACCATGGAAGAATTGGCTCAGGTTGAATTCGCTTTGGCGACTGAGTTCGTCTCTCTCGCTTGTGCTGGACCCTGCAATTTCTCCATCTTTTGTTTATAATCCGAACGGTTTTAGGCACTGGCTTCAGCGGGTCAGCTTTACTGATAGATCATTGGTGAACGATAGTATCATTTCAAAACAAAGTGTGGATCTTACTTAGCAAGAGCTGAAGAATCCATCGCCGTTGGGAAGTTTACTGAAATATATAAATTGCAAGTTCTTTGTAGAAAAGTAGCGAATGATTTTTTCAAGACCCTTTTTAACATGACTGACTTTCGTGTAGAACTTGCATGGAAATCGGTTCAACAAAAGGCTGCACAGCCATAACAAGAGGTCGAGCGGAAGAAACGGCTGGCTTAGGTGGTTGCCCAGGATCGGCGCCCCTGCAATGTTTCCTTGAGAAAGCATTCCAAAACTGTGAATTAGTCTCATAGATACCGCACCAGAATTTGTTAGATGCAGCTAGCCCGTTCTCGTAGTCGAATGCGTGAGATTTCCTGGCGCCTTTTACTTCCTTCTTCTTCAACTCCTTCTTCATTTTCCTGTGTAATTCAGATGAAATTACACAGATTCAGATAAATTTCATAAACTTACTTCTTATTCACTTCCAGCGTCCAATTTTCATCGTCGCGATTCTTGCTTTGGTTCTTTCCCCTGTGAATTACAGGATTTAGAATTTTCTGTGCCGCTTTAAAAGCACAAGTCGTTGGATATTTGACCAGATCCGGGAAAAATCGGATAAATGGATCCTGAGCATTCACAATTAAAATCCCACTTCTTTGCTTTGCCAATAGGTCCATTTGAGGAAGAATCGGTGCATGAAGGTGAGAAAATATCCGAGGAATCAAAAGAAGGGACGATAGATATCTCATTTGCACTAGAAGAAGGTCTGCTGAAACAAGTTTTACATTTCTTATGCACCCCGGATGCCTAAACAAACCTCGAATGAGCCGATGAAAAGTCGGAGGAAGAGCAGCATGTAATTTCAGTTGAGGTGTCGCACTGAATAGCAGTAGTTATTCGTTATCTCCCGGGTGAGTTGGTCGAGTAATTAACGCTGTTTGCAACAATTATTGATCAGTGCATTCATCCTTACTATTTTCGCGCTTGTGGAGCAAGAGATTCCCTTATGCAGGGATGCGGATAACGACCTTCCAATGAACTCTTTAAGTATCACTATTCTCACCTTCTCACTTTCCTCTTCCCTCTTCTTCTTGAGTGCTTCGAGTTCTTTCTTGACAGCGTTCATTATCTTTTCCAGTTCGTGCTCACGATTCCTGCGAGATTTTAAGGGTCATTAGACTCTATCCATTCCATACGCTCTCTCGCTAATCTAACCTAATCAAGTACAGTGGAAATCAAGTCGATGCTAGGTCATACTTGCTATTAAAGGTAAAGGTAAAGGTATCCCCGTACTCAAGGCACTTGCGTCCTGCGGGAGCCCACTGCTAGGCCAGTGACTATATTTAAAGGCCAGTTCAGTCCGTAGGGCCTATTCTATTCTTTGGACCTACTTTACCGCGTGATCTAGTCACTACCAATTCCCCTTGCGGGCGCCTTGGTGGGGCGGGGTGTCACGGCCGGGATTTGAACCCGGGTAGTATGGAATGGGAGGGCGCCTTTGACCACTACACCACTTCGCTCTCTTATACTTGCTATTACTCTGTCGCAATACAGTTCGCGCAGCTCATTTGCTATTCTCAAATCATAAACTCGTAAATTCGCTCAATTCTGCAATCAATTAACTCACTCATCGATCTTATGGTCCGTTCTCGTCTTCTTCGTATTCCTATGATGTCGGGCAGGCGTCGACCGAGCTCTCTGAATACAAAACGAATTTTTCGTAAATAACATATCGGCACGATTATGTTCAGTAGCTGTCACTCTCAGAACATAAAAAGAAGTGGCAGAAATTTATTTATGAGAAAAATTTCTCTGAAGGATCATTTAGCGGTGCAGAAAGCTCTGTTGAAAGAAGGAACATTTTCTTGCATTCCAGCAGTCACTCATGCAACCTGGTGGGAAAACTAGCATAATTCGACCACGCTTACTATGCAAATTGAAAATAAGCTTTGAAAACGACGAGAATGATCTGGGGTGATTCATACGGACATGAGCATGGTAGTTCCCCTTCAAGAAATCTTGCATCGGCACTTTTTTGCGCATATCAGATATTGGGTTTGTCAAGCAGAGCCCTGTAGCGTGCACCAACCTCGTCATTGGTAGTATGCTGAAAGGCATCGATCACTTTCTTGGCTGACTGTGATTCGCTCTCCAACTCAGGCACGGGATTCCTGCAAGATGGTCACAAATCACTGGATTTGACTGGACCCTCTCCATTTACTCTAAGTTCTCTCGACTGCAATGAGTAGAATGAATTGAGCTAGATAGTAGTGCTTTCTCAAAACGTAGCACAACTGAACCGAACATAATCGCTTTTAACTCACGCGATATGCTTTGCTATCTTCTTCTTCTTATTCTTCAACTGAGGTTGCGATTCCGAATTCTTGCTCAAGTTGTCCAGAATTTGTTGCTTCTCCGCCTGGAATGTTTTCAATTGCAATCGATCTATCGGTAACCGCAAATTTGAATAAACGATCATCAATAGATAACTGCCTATTAAGCGTAGAAGAGTGGGTGAATGCAAGAACGATTAGGGGAGATCCAATTTTCTCTGCACTGTGCTCTAGCGTGCATATTGTCCGATTTTGTAGCTCCAGTGAAGATAACTTCAATGTAGCATAGCTTATGTCCAATAGTAGATTCCATTATTGTGAGGCTCTTGCCAAATTTGAGAAAGTTGCAGCAATCTTACAACGTTAACGATATTATCACTGGTGATTCAATGCACACGATTTCTAGAGCTCAAAGATGTGCAGATCAATTGTGTTTCGCTGAGAAATATGCCCTTGCAATTTTGTAAGGCATTCACTCCTGCAAGTGGTGGGAAATGTAGCAGCGATCTTCGAAATAATTGCAATATTTCCGAAAGCTTTTGCAAATGACGTGTTCGATCAACGCTCATTTAGAGGCCATTGTGATCATAGGTGTATTCCTCAAATGTTACAAGCAAGAGCAATTAACATTCAAAAGATAAGCCGTCAGTTCTAATTTGGACCCTGTATTGCGTTGTTGAGTGTACTTAGCAGAACCATGTAACACCAACCTCGCTCTTCGCTAGATCACCGGATTCCGACTTCTTGTTCTTCGACCTCGATCTCGGGTTCGCGGAGTCCAGAGTCTGATCGGTTGGATCCCTGGAAGTAGCAGATACCATTATCTTAGTGATTGGGATGAAAATGTTCGGGAAGTTCGAAAATATTGTCAGAGAAAGACACTCGTGAAAAATGAGCCGCTCGACTCTAGCAAACATGAGAGTGTAGCTAATGAAAGGAGGAAGGATCTCACTCAGGAATAGAAGAAGAGCGAGTCGAAGAGATGATTGGTTGAGCCTCCTGAGATATTACGATTATTTATATTTGAATAACCAGTTACGAATTATTTGTGGATCACTTGGAAGTACGCTGATGAGGGCAAAACGTACCTCAACAAGATCGCGATTCGTCCATCTTCCCCACACGAACCAGAAGAGAGCAGCAGCTACGATACCGATCACACCGAAAAGATTGAGCATACTGAAATAAGAGGCGTGAAGAACTCACACAACGACTAAAAGTCACGCAACTGGAGAACTTTTTTCCAAGAAAAGGAGAGGGCGAGAGCCGACATTTAATTGCATAGATAGGACAGGATTGTTCGAGCGAAAAGATAAGAGCAGTTCATGTCCAAGATGAGTGTTCAAAAGTCAAAAGAACAGGTTCGGCAATAGGAATAGTCAAATGTTTGACTTTTCTGGGCAGTCATTACACATAAGCAGTAACAATGAGCGATACTTCTGCACATTTCCGGTCGCCTATCGTTGCGAAACCTCACAATATTCGGGGAATCACTGCAACTCGATTCATTCTCAGAGATCAAGCAACAATGGAAAATGAACTCCTCTGCATCAGAAGAACATTTTCTCCTACTGTTCCCGGGGTAGTTCAAATTTTAATGGTCCTTGCGCTCTTCGGCCGTATTTAATACACTTAACCCCTTCCCCTCTCTACTTATTCTCTCACTCGAATGCACTCCAGAAAGCCTCCCCATCCCTCCCATCCCTCGAAGTGCTCCCGAGGGATTGAAGGGACGGAGAGAGGCACAAAGAACGTCTTTCAGAGAGCGACTTAGTTGAATAATTTCTTGACATGCGCTATACAAAGGGAAGATGCATGGCATATGTATGGACAGAATGCAGTTCAGAACAAGGGGTTCAAAAGAACAAAAGAGAAGAACGACAAATGAAGAAAGATCACTGAGCCTTCACACTCTGCAAAAGAGCCACACTCTCGTTCTTACTAAATTAGCACATATTTTGTACGCGTCTCTCTCTCCTTTTTGTATGCTCTCTCGACGTTCAGAAAGGATGGAGAAGTGGGTCAAATTTCGATTGCTCGCGACTGAAATTAAATCCAGGCAATTTGGCAAGTATACTGATGGAAGATGCACATACAGAGGAGAATGTAGCTCCATACAAATGCAATGGATTGGGAGAGTTATAAGCGCGTTAATCATTGGCAAAGTACTACCTGCCTCTCTCTGAAAGGCGCAGATGCGAGAAAGATGGAGTATAGAAGTGGAGGAGGGACTCTAATCTAGAGGGGACGTGCTTTGAGCACGGACGGAGGGTGAAATGGGCTCGGCAGATTAGAGATAAGTGCTGGTAATGTTCTAAACGACGGACGATCAATGTGAATCTGGCGCAAGATCATACAAACAACCCTCTTGGAGCCAACCCTAAGCAACGAAGATTGCTTGAGATCAATCTTTTTCAAAGCAATTAGAATTTCAAAGATCAAAGAGAGCAAAGAGCAAATATATAGTAAAGAGATCACAATTCAAAGTACAAATACCAAAGAGCAAAGTTCAGAAACCAAAGATTAACGTGCCAGTAGAAACGAGTAAGAGTTCAGAGGTGAAATATTCGAGACGTAAGATCAAAGACCAGAGATTAAAGATCAACGATCAGACGCTATTGCTCAAAGGACAATTAGAAAAACTAAAAGACGTATGACTATCCATATCACTCTGTTTGAATGCGAGGCGTCGAGATATAAGAAGCAACATGAAACGTATGGCAGAACTCAAATTTGCCTATTTCATGAGCCGCGTGAGATGTTCGCACTGAACATCACAATATCGTCGTGGAAAAGAAGTGTACTGCATTTTTTAACTAGATAAAGTACGAAACGAGGAGAATAGGGTATGCATGGAACTTCGGGAATGAGTGAGGATTCTCTCCACTCGTTCTTTCTCTGGGGGATTGGAAGGACGCAAAAAGGGAGAGGGAAGGGCGGAGGAAGAATGAACGACCAACTGTTCCATCAATCAGGAGAAGGGAGAAGAGAGGACAGAAAAAGGAGACGCAATCTGAGAATCCGCCTCTGACAGAGGCTCAAATGTGCGAATCAGTGATGAATCAATTTCAGTCATTTTGAAAGCGCACTTTCACCACATTAGAAGGTCTGATTCTCTCTTTGTCTAATTTTATGAACGACAGGAACATAACGTAAGTGCATTAAAAGGTCAGTATTTTGAGAACGTTCGCTGTTCGAAACTCTGATGGTGTGTGTACAGGAGAGATGGCGATGTCCTTTCCCTCTTACTCTTTCTCTCTCTTTTCTGCTGCCCAGTCGAGGCTTCCCATCTTTCCATACGCCCTCATCGATGAGAAAAAGCGAGAGAGCAGGGGGGATGGAGAGAGTCAAACCCAGTGCGTGCCCAGAGTGCGTTCGTAGACTTTGCGTGTCCACTCTCTAGAGAATCATTACACGCGCCATTCCCATCTCTCGAAGAGGGTCGTTCCCAATCTTTTCCAGTCATCTGGCAGATGGGCCATAAATGACTTGCCGAATGCCCATTATCTTGGGGAAGAAAAGGGGACGGGAAACGATGCCTGATGGATAGACTGAAGCTGAAAAGATGGGGAGCTTAGTGGCAAGATGGAAAGCACTACCAAATGATCTCTCTAGCGTCTCGATCTTATAGGGATATTTTTAGCTCTTCCAACTAGTTCGCACGTGGGAGATAACGTGCAATACTTTGTTGAGTTATCCGATGAGAACAAAAAAAGTGATCTATGATCTTTGTGGCGAGTTTGTAGCGAGTTCATTGTCTGCTCTTGCTTTTGTCTGTCCTCTGTCCCATTTTGTCTTTGATTCTAACCACATTATAGCTCCGCTTCTCTTCCTATTCTCTTCCATCCTCACTGAGACTCTCAGTTCGCGCGCTCTTTCTGTTCTCTGTACACGTCCTGCCTCTATTTCTTCTACTTCGCTTGCTTCAAAGCTACAAAGCTGGAGGTCTGGAGGATTCGAGGGGGCGCAGTAATGGAGTAAGAGTCCATCATTTCTCCTAATCCTTACTAGTCATCAGCGAACGAAAATCCCATGTTTTGAGCATATTCGAAAACTTCGAAACCTTGTACTAGCATTCCCACTTAGCGTGACTTTTTAATATACATTATTTCCTTTTACTTTAGTGGTCTTTGATCTCTTCTGGCTTCGATCTGCTATGTTCCAGGCCAGTTCCTGTGATTTGAGGGTCGAATATCGATCGAATTAGCCTAGCTGCCGAGTTTATCACATGGGAACGACACTGTCCCCTCCGAATTCCTCATTCCTGTCTATCTCCCATTATGATGAAGGACTCTCATCATTTTTCACACTCTCTCTCCGATCAGAGAGGTGAGAGAGCAGGTGAAACGAGGAGAGCAGGTCCGGGCTGACTCAATCCGGTATTTTCCAGGCTATTTCCAGTGATTTTAAGATCAATTATCTATCGAATTAGCCTAGCTGCTCAGTTTATCGCATGGAAACAACACTTTCCCCGACGGATTCCTCATTCTTCCTCTATTAATGCATCCCGATCATGTGCATTCGAGGCTATTTCCAGTGATTTTCGATTATCGATCGAATCAACTCAGTTTATCACATGGAAACGGCACTCGCTATTGATCGACCTTGATATGATCTCTAGTAAGCGAGTGTAATCACTTTCACTTTCACTCGTCACATTAGCCATTGGTCCCCCGCTCAATCACTGCTCACAATCTCTCTTTCTTCTTTCCTCCTTTCCTCCTTTCTCCCCCGTCGCTTATTTACTGCTAGTCCCTCGGCCCCGCGGCCCTTCTCGTGAGCAGAGGGAGAGGGAAGGGCGGTGAGAGACTGTGGGCAGTGGAGAGAGCGCAGAGAAGCGAGAGCGGGAGAGACACAACATAGATTAGAGAGAGCGATAGGTGCCTCTCCCACTGACAGCTGCTCACCCTCGAGTCCCCAGAGTCATCGATTGATGGGAGCGTTTGGGCGTCTCTCTCTCTCTTCCCTTCTCCACCTGCTGAGAGAGAGAGAGTGGGAGGAGGGAGAGATGGCGGGGAGAGGGGAGAGCCTGTTCATCGGGTTGGCGCCTGACAGACAGAGAGAGAGAGTGTGTGGTGGGAAGAGAGCGCAGAGAATTGCTAGCGAGTCCGTTGTTTCTCTCCTTCTCAACAAACACGCGCGCAATTCCAGCTAATTCTCCTCGTTTTAGCTCGATTTACGCCCATTATCTGTCAGTTTTCCCCATAAAGCTCACCAGCAAACTTGCTCAGCACCAATTCACCCTAGTTCTCCCGCGTTTTGACCCTCATTCGTCGAGTTATGGCCACGTTTTCGACCTTGTTGCCCGAAGTTTGCTCTATTTTCGCGACTGAAACCACCGAATTTCTCTTTCCTATCAATTTTCCCCGTCGAAACCTCCAAGAATCGCTGCCCTGCCGCATTTCACACAATTTTCACCAGTTTTGAATAATTTTCTCGTCAAACGATCGAATAAAATCAAAGTTTTCGAATTTTTTCTCCAGTTCAGTCCACTGTGGCGACTGAAACTGCCAAATATCGCTTCCCCTCTCCAATTCCACCATGATTTTGACCTGTCCACTCGACAATCGCGCCTGGATTGCCCAAACTCCGCCTAATCATGGAATTACAGAGTCATGGACAATCCGCCTCCACTCTTTCCGATGTTAATGAAGGATCTGCCGTTGACTGGAGGAGCGCCCGGACACACTTGGAGTGAGGAGGAGAAGAGGTACGACTAATTTGATTGAATTTCTAGTAGTGCGAAGCAAACACGGGTTGTGGTCGTAGGCAGCTTCGCTGGGTTCCCATTACTATGATTTGGAATTTTATTTTATCAAAACAATATCGTTTTGACGTGTCACTTGCGAGTGCATCAGTGTCGGTTATTGTCAGATGGCAAATATTTTATTAAAAACATAAATAAATATATAAATAATTAATTAATTATCGCATTCTTTCATTCATTCACTCATGCAGGGAAGAGGCGGCGAAGCAACGAGAGATACGAAGGCGACTCAAACAAGATGAGTACGAGCGGAACAAGCGAAAGCCGCAAAAGAGGAGACACGGTCGGTTCACCTTAATCGCTTTATCGCGGTTCCCTACCGTTAGCAGGCTACTGTAGGGTACGGAAATATTCATGGGTGTCCTTCGGATTTCTGTAGTTCTGTTGTGGTAAATAAGATGGGGCCGTAATTTTGACCCCTGATGTCCTTCGGGGTACTATAGGTGGGTTACTGTAGTTTCGCTGGTGTCTTTCACTGTTCACCTGTCCCGGAAGGATTAGGCGCGATCATAGGATCAGTAATCATGGGGCTGTAATGTTCTCCTACTGGATACTGTGGGTGGGATACGGTTGTAATCATGGGACAGTAACGTTCTCCTCCTGACTTCTGTAGGTGGGACTCGGTACGAGCAGACGCGAAAAAGAGTCGGCTGCAAAGAGACGTAATGACCGCAATCCCCATCTCTCTCACTGGGATCGTTCCGGTACGTTCGCTGAACGAACATTACTTGTTGAGTTTGTGGAGGGGATTTTTCAAACATCGGTGGTCTAAAGAGGTAGTTATAAATTGGAGTATTGAAACTTTTGCCCGTTGCTGATATTCAAGGTCTTTTCGCAGATTCTCCTCCGTCCCCATCTCTCGATCTCGCCGATCCACACGATTCGTATCTCCACTGGAGGAACCCTCCATACTTCATCAGTGAGTTTTACGTATTCAGTTGTTCGATATGTCCCAAAAGGGAGTGGCAGCAAATTAGTCTGAGTAGTTTCAGAAATCGATCGTGGAGTGATGTACGCCAAAATCTGCCTGAAATGGTGCATGCTCTATCTCAAGGATTCCAGCGCCGCTTTCAACAAGGCCACCCACGAGGAGAAGATCGCGATTGTCGGTTAGTATATAAAAATTGTTCTGCTTTTATGGTCAAAAGTGTGTGTCTCGAGAGCTTCGGGTACCTTTTAGTCTACATTCGCTCGCTCAATGAAACTACAAGTCTTTTCAGGGAATGCCATCAAGTACGGCGATTACTTTGGATCGACTAAGTGTGAGTTGTTCTTTCTGTTTTCTAAGGGATCAAACGAGGACGTTCAAGGAATTTATTAACCGCTGGCAGAAGAATTGTTGTTGTTCAGATCCCGACAACGAGATGCGCGCGCAATGGAGGAACAATCCCGTACCATCTGCACTTCCATACCTTCCTCCCAACCTTCCGAGTGAGAGAGGCGAGAAGGAGCCTAAGGAGGAGCCCGTTGAGGAACCACTCGTGAGTGAATAGATATTACCTATATATAATGACAGTTTTTTTAGTTCTGATAACCCCATCAGATTTCAACTTATATCGCTCAGATGATAATAATGACTTGATAATAATTTCAGGTGTCCAACTCTGCGGATGCTCCTGCTGACGATCGAAGAGAGACGAGTAAGACTGGAGAGAATGAGGTGAAGGAGGAACCCCTCGAGGAACCAGCCAAATCCCATCAAGACCGTTCCCGTAATGAGCATCCTCGATCGTATCGTAGAGACTATTAACAATGACCATGTGTGATTGTGTGTTGTATTCTTAATATACTCAATATTTCCTCGTTAGAGTAAGCATTCTTTATCCCAATTCCGTCCACACCGATTTCAAAATGATGTATCCCGTTCGTATCGTAGATCGAAGGTTCGTATTAGCATGGACCATGTGTGATCGTGTGTTTTGTTACCATCTGCTCAATTTCCCCCCGTTTTTGTCCTTCAAACTATTTACCGTTTTCTTTCACCTGATTCTGATCTTTTCTCAATTCCTCTTTTTTGTTTCGATAACTCATGTTTTAGACCCAATTACATCTTTATCTCTCTTATTCTCTGTTTGTACTGTTAATCAGGTTCTTCTATGGCGTATTCAAGTCTCTTGTATAGTTCATCGGCATGTATTCCATAACTTTACGATTGACACTTGTGTACATACGCGTCCTCTTCTATCAACTTTTTTTCATGGTAGACTGATGAATCCATTACATAATAACGATCTTCGATCTCTATTCATTATTCCTGCGAGAAGAGATGCTGCCAGTTTTGCTCTGGAGATGTGCATTCTCTCCTCCTCTCCATCCATTTCTTCAGTTTTTCAGTTCTTTAGCCTTACCCCGTCCCTTCTAGACTTTCATCCAATTATACGAATGCATCGAATGCACGCAAATTGAATAGAGAATGGCTCTCCCCTCCTATAGAAAGAACAGACGTCTTCTCTAAATTTTCTTCTAATCTAATCTCAAAGAGGAGATCCCCTATCCTCAATCGGACTTTCCCAGTCCCCGCGTTACGTAGAAACGAACTCGCCGTGAATTCTCACCATTTCTATGAACGCCGAGTAATAGATGGGGTCGGACTCTTTCAATTTCACGTATTATTTCGCTGGTCGGTCAACGTACGACAACGTTGAGAATCGCAACGTGTTCATGTATTAATGCCTTCCCACAATCTTCGCTATTTTACTGTTCAGTTGATCTTCAATACGTCTTCGCAAAACCCCTTGCCTCTGCAATGCCATAGGGCAGCTGTCCACTCTAGCCTCTCTCTCCGAGTTTCTCAGTCCGAGGAAAAGATGCTCGAAATAGATCGAGAAAAGAGCAGTTGCCCGCAGGGAAGAGAGAGGGAAGAAGAGTGATGGATGAAGGATAGAACGGAAGGGAAAGAAGACGAGGGATGCTTCTCGGACAGAACCTTCCTCCACTTTTTCGCTTCGGCTTCTTTTCTGATGTTCATTGACCAGGCACACTTTATCCGCGTTTTCTCACAGCGTTTCATTCTCGCATCCGTTTCTTCTTCTTGTTGTGTAAGGGCCCATTTTTCCTTTTTGGTGGAAATGTTCCGTCCATCCAATAGCCTCCTTCTGCACCTCTTGGTTTTCTTTGAACACTCCTCTTCTCCTCCCATTTCCTTCCTAATTTCATTCCTTGCACATCCTCCGCCTTTTCTCGGCATTCATCTATTTCCGAATGTGCCTCTTCTTCCTCATTGAAAGGATGCCTAGATGTCTACTTCATTCCTAGAAGATGACTTTCCCCTTTTATCGATATTCCCCAGTCTCATGTCGCTTCTATTTCGGAGAAGAGAACCCCCACCCTCACACCACTGACACCATCTCCATCTCATTTTGTCTTTTTTTATTTGCACTAATTCGCTAGTCAGACTGAGCTTCAAAATATGTAGGATGCAGAGGGTTTCCAACTCGTTTCCTTTCAATTTCGGAATGATGCGCTCACCATTTAAATTTATGACCAATCCAATCTTGACAAAAAGACGAGCCTGATGAAATGGGTAGCGCGTCTGTCCCTCAGAGTATCTCTCCGAGTTTCTCAGCCTAAGGAAGATTCACGAACTACAACGAGAAATGAACAGCTGCCCTGAAGGAGAGAGTGAGAGAGGAAGCGTGAGGGTGGAGGGTAGAATGTAAGGGAGTGGAAATAGGGCTGTTTCTTAGTCCTTCTATATCATCGGTGCTCCTTTCTCACCTCATTTCAAATTCGCGCGCCTCATTCACCGCCTTAGAAGCTCCAATAACTGACAGCCTTTGAACTCTCAATGTGTTCTCCAAATGCATCAAGATGCCCTCATTCCTTATTCATTCTCTTGCAGTTTCCGATGAGAGAAGCACTCGTCTTCCTCCTCATTCTCAGTGGAGTTTCGGCCTTTCCCACTTCTCCCACACCCGGAGACGTCACCATTCCACCCGATTCTCCTACTGAGATCATTCCCACTTCCTCTTCCAATCCTGAATCCCCCGATCCCGAGAACCCCATCCCTTCCTCGATCTCCCCTTCTCCTCAGACTGATGACGTAGTCGAGACTGGACTTCTCTCTTCCCCTCTTCCTCATAAGTCCAGTGAAGAAACCTTCCCTTCGGATGAGGAAGCAGAGACGACCATTCCCTCGTCTCCTAACCCA
Source organism: Pristionchus japonicus (assembly GCA_900490845.1). NCBI lineage: Eukaryota > Metazoa > Nematoda > Chromadorea > Rhabditida > Neodiplogasteridae > Pristionchus > Pristionchus japonicus. The sequence goes on along the minus strand of LS512980.1, from coordinate 22,684 downwards.
CCCGACCTCATTGACTTCCTTCCTGTCCCTAATTCGAATGAGGCGCCTGTTCCGTCAAGGGGACCAGTCGAGGTCACCATTCGATCAATGAACGATTCATCCTCTCAGCCTATCGATGTTCCTGACTCGGATTCTCCTTCTCTCATCCTCGAAAAGAGAGTTGACGACAACCATCCCTCATCCCCTATCCCTCCATCCGATATTCCCGGTCCTTCCCCCGTGCCAGATGAGGAGGCAACCACTGCCTCTCACTCTCCTGGTCAGTCCACGGATTCGGAAGTCGGTATTCCCGAAGGAGAGGGCTCTCCCATCCCCTCTATTCAAGACCCATTTCACTTCCCAGGAGACGAGAACGGCCTAGCCTCTAACGAATCGTCCTTCACCCCTGTTTTTCCTGAACAGTCAGAGTCGAATTCCTCCTCCAATGGTTACTCCATCTCAGCTGTCTACAGGGAAATTAAAGAGACGTTGGCCTCTGCCCTTTCCCCGATCGTTGATTCCATTGACAAGGATATCAATGCCACCGATCAGTCGAATGACTCCGACTCCACTTCCTCCCCCTTAAGTGATGAGCCCCTGAATGAGACAGAGTCCAGTCTGGCATCGACCCCTTCCCCTCTCCATGAGCACCTCAGTGGAACCTCAGAAGCCTCAAATGAGACGGAATCAAGTCTGTCCTCATCCCCTTCCTCTCTTGACCAGCATGTGGATGGATTCTCGGAAGCCGGAAATGGAACGGAGTCAGACCAGTCTTCGACTCCATTCCCTCTCGATGAACCTCTAAATTCCACTCTGAACATCTCTATCCTCGACTTCGAAGGTTCTGGAATGTTCGAAGGTTCTGGCTTCGAAGGCTCTGGTCTCGAGTTTATCTCCTCATCGATCGAAGATTCCCTCAATGCTGTGGCAGAGCTAACGGATGGAACGGTTTACTCGACCGTGAATGCAAGCTTACTCCTGTCGAATGAGTCCTTCCCACTCCCATCCAATGAACCCTCATTACTCTCGTCAAACGAGTTCTCTCCTACCGACCCTTCTCTCTTGGATGTGCCCCCACCCACTCGGATCACTGGCCCATCCACCTACGCCCGGTATTGGAGCAAGATTGCCTTCCGAAATCTGGTGAGCTTTTGATGATTTTTTTTCTGAAAATTCCAAGAACCATTTCGATACTATTCGACCAAATAGTCATATTTTTGCAGGTCGCCTATCGGTACATCGACATATTCTCCGGCCGTAATGTCACGGTGGGTTGTCTCTCTCTTGTAGACTCGTAGTAGTTTTCGAACTCTCGAATGTACGTCCTACCAATACAATCGATGGGGTTCCAAAGAGAAAATGATGAAAAATCCCATCGCAGGTCGTGAATGAGATGCTGAATGAGAAAGTGAATGGCCTGGCTGAGTCAATGAGAAGAGTTCCCATTCGAGTCGATGAGGAGACCAACGTCCAATCCCAATATGCAGTATCCTTGCAGGTTAGATTCGCTTATTATCCCACAGAAGCTCGATACATCCTAGTTGTTTGTTTCTGAACAGAAGTCGATTCTCAGGGTTGATATTTCGAATCAACACAACATTCTTGCAGTACACATGTGCGGACGCCTCCTCATCGTACTCTCTCTCCTTCCTTATCACACTCTCGGAGAAGCGACATATCGATCATACGATCGAGAACGTTCGTGTTAGTTGATCTTTGCTTTCCGTCCCAGTAGAAAACAACTGATATTCCAGTAATGAGCATTCAACTAAACTGAAAGTGTCCATAATGTTCCATTTCAAGTAAATTCAATGAAAAAGTTGCAGGGTCCGTACACTTGCCTCTCTAGACTCCGACTCTCAAATGTCTCGCTTTCCCGACAGGAAATGGACAAGCCGGATGTGGAATTCTCAATGGATAGAGTGGTAATGAATTGCTCTATTGAATTTTTTTGCAGAATTCGAACAATAGCCAGTTTGCAGCCTTTTTTGAAAAACCTTTTTGCGATTTTACTCACATGAACAATCGAAAATTGAGAATGTAATAGTTTTTACAGGATAGCTTATTGAAACGTTTGCAGAATGAGAGACTCTCAAATGAAGAATCGGAATTCGGCATCATTCGCTATGATCGTCTAATGGAGAAACAGCATATCTCGCCAGGAAAGGATTTGTACCATGCCGTAAGTATAGTCTATTCAAATGCCTGCAATTCATTGATGGTTACTGCCTAGATGCGACAACCGTTTAGTGGTATACTTTATCTATCAAGCCAAGGTTTCACAGATAGAGAGACTATGGGCAACTCATTCCACCTTTAATTATCGCACCTAGCCGTTGCAGTGTCCACTTAATCGATTCGATCGACACCAGAAAGTACAGTTTGTACAGTAAGAAATTACAAACTTTGCAGGTGTACCAGCCTGTCTCTTCCGTCAACGTGAACTTGAACATGTTCAAGAACCTATTCAATACTGTCATGATGTTCGGTCCACTCCAACGCATGCATAACCGCTGCACTCTTCTGACGCAAAACAAGGTATGGGAGGAACAATCGCAAACACATTTTTTATCGCATTTCATGGTGGAGCGGTTCATTTGTTAAATGAATATGCTTTCCTTTCTATGATTGCCGAAAGACTGTAACCGGGCCTATTATCTAGCCGAAATATTGAAAGAATCAATATCACTTGTTTCAGCGTTTGGAGAATTTTTGCAATGGAGGTGAAGAGGAGACGGCTCGATCGTTTTGGAACACCGAAATCAAAGGAAAGAGGTTCGGTCTTTACCTAATATACATTAGAACATAATAGAATCAGAACAAACCCGAGCAGAATTACAGATCTTCCTTTTCAGTAACGACAAGGATGAACAAATCGACGTCCACTCGATTATCCAGGAATTGCTCTCGAAGGACGAACAAGTGTGCTCAACCCGTAAGTTGAAGCGCTTCATAGATATTTTGGAAAATGTAGCTGATTCAGAGACGAAAATGTTGAATGTGTTTTCAGCTGGCGATGTTGTCAGCTGCATAAAAGCGATAAAATCAAAAGATTTTTTTCAGCTGAAGTGGCTCCTTCAACTCTCTTCTATCAATGGACTCATTACGCAATGATGCGAGTGAGTACTTTTATCTCTTCCCTGTCCCTCTCTGGTCATGCAATTGAAAAGGGAAGGACAATATCGGATTATTTGCGAAAGAACCTTTACGGAGACACATGAACCAAATTTATGGGAATTTGTATTAATTTTCTTCATTCAAGGATATCCCCTCTGTGTACGAAGTAGAGAGAGCTGTCAGTCGCGTCTTTCGAAGAAGATCGTGAGTTCCCCGATCACATTTTAACGGCTTATCAATCTTTGCATAGAACAATACTGTTTTGATCACCGAGCTGTGAATTGCGTAGAATGCATATCCAAGATGGCTACATTATAATATTCGTAATTTCAGCTTCCTATCCTCATCCTCCTCCTCTGAAGTTCGAACTGGAGATGATCGAGCCGACATTCTCATCAAGAGAATCAAAACTGCTGCCATGCAGGAGCATCTGACCGTGAGTTTTATGAGTCGACTTAGTCTCTTGAAGAAGCGCCGTTCTCTTCTATCAATAGGGTCCCACAATAAACAGAACACAAGTGTCTTGAGTACGACGATTTTAACCTATAAATCCTCTTTTTCTTGTATTTAGTATTTGTACTTAGAAACCGATGAATTAATTACAGCAGGAGGATCTCAAGATGGCAAGAAGACACACGCTCAAGGAGTGCGAGAAGTACGACAACGAGGAGTGGAATGTTCACTTGTCAAGACACTGGTTCTTCCGGTTCTTCACACAGTTCTTCACCACAGATAACTGCGCACAGTGGAGATAGACTTACTGATTCGTTCATGTGCTATCTATTCTCCCTTGTTGTTCTTGCAACCTTCCTCTAGCTCTTCATTCAGTCTAGTTCACACAATCAATGGTTCTTTCGTTCTCTATTGATTCGATTGCCGTTGTAGATTCATTCCATGATTGTTCTAATCTCGAAGGTTCGTCTCATCTCGATTCAGTTCAATTCAATTGTTCTTGCTCGTATTGTAAACCCATTCTCTTCCTGTCTTCCCTATTTTCCCTCTAGTAGCTTCTCTCGACTGATTTCACTTCCTATTAACAGCCACTTCATTGTCCCACTCGCAAACTTGCTCTTTCGATTGCCAATCTATAATCCCATCTCTTGCATAATTGTAGCCTATGCACTGATTTTACATTCGCATGCTTCGCAATGAATAAAGTAGCTTATTGCTATTGGCGAACAGTGATGGCACAAAAGCAGTTAAAACCAAGGACTGATCAACGGAAACACTTCGCCAAACAGTCAATCACCCAGTCTTTTGGCCTGTACTTGTCAAGGATGTGAATATGGAAGGAATGTCTGATATGACGAGTATTAAGGGGTCCTCTGCTAGGAAATAATAGTGAAAGTTCAAACAGAATCGGGTAAAAGGAGCTTGACTGGCTGAGACGCTCGATTCCTCCAGAACTCGCTTCTTCCTTGTCATTTCGTCTCTCTGACTCTTGGCTCCGCTTCTCAGGATCGTCCCATCGAGCGATTTGCAAGGGGGAGCACCTAAGGATCGAGGTACCTTGACAAACCTAGCAACGAGCATAACTTTCCTAATGGAAGAAGGGGCAGTTTAGAGACCGAGCGCGCAGTCTTTCGTATATCAGCTTCAAAAAAAGGAGAGGCACTTGGCGATTCAAAGTCAAAACGCTATCTATACTCGATGTGTCTTGTCGGGCAAAGGAATGACGTCTGATGAGTCCGTTCGCGAGCGAAGCACTTTGGGAAACAAATTTCAATGAATGACGCAATACAAAGCAGATCAGAAACAGACTGCGAGTGCTCGCTCATTGACCGTATTCTGAGTAGATTTCGCAGACAAGATTCTGTTCTAAGAAGAGATAGCCGAATCAGATCCCCCTTCCCCTCCCCTTTCTGTTCTCAGTGATGCGAATTCAACTCAAAGACGTGCAATCTATTTATTCAACAACAAGATGGAGACAACTGAACGAGTCCTCAAGCGCGAGAGAGGCGACGTGTCATCAGCTGGCAGACAACCGTGGCCCTTCGATTGCGTCGCTCATCCTGGAATGGAGTTGATTAGGGAAGAAAGACAGATAGAAAAAGAGAAAAGTATTCAATGCGCAAAGTATCAAACCTGTGTCGGTCGCGTGCGAACGAGCACCTCCAGAGCATCGTCGATGAGTCGTTGGCGAGCATCCGGTCGAAGGTGGTACTCCCCAAGGGCCTCGTTGAGAGCGAGACGGGCCATCATCAGTCGACCAAACACGGACATGTCGAAAATGAGACAAGTTAGATAAGAACGTTAAGCGGGGAGGAAAGAGTGCGAACGACGAAAACGGTCAACGGGCAAAGGAACAAGAGATCAATGAGATTGAGCTAACGACATCAGCGCAGGGCATGTTGCCAATGAAACAGAACCGCGAATTAGAGTATGGTCACGCACGATAGGGGCACTATCCCTGAATGATCTAAACAATTCTTATCGTTTGACTCTCGATCCTTCTCGCTTCTATATGAGAAATGAGTGAAAACAGACAACGATAAGCAAGAAATGACGATAAAGTGATATGAGATGAGAAATCAAGAGCACAACTTTCACTACAGGAGTCTATCATAATCTACACTACTTCCCTAACGCTATGAAGGGTAATGGCTCAATGCGAAACCCTGAGTCGACATCCGTAAATCAAGTACAAAGTGACATCGAGAAAGAGGACGAGTGAAAAACAGTCATAACAAGAGGTTTGAGCAAGTGAAAAAGAGCGCAATTGTAAGTTCTAATAAGAAGAGTGTGCAGATGTCGACACAGATTCATTGAAAAGCAAGTTATGCACCCCAGAAAACCTATGAGATAGGACCGCAGTAGAAGGGGGAGAAGGCAAGTTCAAACGAGCGCGCGCATCAAATGATACGGTTTCAAATCGCGCCAAAAGCGAACATTGCACTACTAATGGGCAAGGAATGAAGCAAACTATCGATGTGATCAAGATATTGAAAAGGAGCACTTATGAGAAGCGTAAACCGTGGGAAAATTATCGAAAATAGCGAAAAACAAGGGGAGGAAGAGCGGGGAAGAGGCACCAGGTCAGCGGGAGGGAGGAAGAGGGAGTGAGGCTCCTCTCCCCTCTCCGCGCGCCCTCTCTATTCCCCACGCTCTCTCGCCTGCTCTGACCTCCCTCTCCCTCTCCTCCGCGCGCTCTCTCGTGGAGAGGGGCAAGGGAGAGATCAAAGCATCTACAAATCGTGCGTAAACAAGTGGAGATCACGTGCTCTAGAGATCAGAGAACCTTTCCCGATCAGACTGCATTTCACTACGATCAACATGACATAGATTTGAAAGGAAGGCGGTTTTGTCGTTCGAGGGGTTTCTCTCACTCCCTCCCTCTCATTCCTTCTCATTCTTCACACTTCCCCCTCGATTGAGTGAAAACAAACACAATTTAGTCATTACTCAATTATGTCTCTCTCATAAACGAGATTCTTCTCCTGATTAGGGAATCGATTGGAGGAATGGAAAGAACGATTGGGGTTTTCGAAACGCCAAATATGAGCGATTTTGCGTTCAAACTGTCTTCAATCAGAGTGGAGTTGCGATATTGGTGAGGAGTTCGCCAAGGGAACACTGTCTCCCTCCGTCTCTTCGACTTGGTACTGCTAGCTGCAATGGACTACATCGATTGAGGAAGGGATGGAATACGAATCATCGATGGGAGGAATCTATGCAACTTGGAGTATGTGGACGATGGTACGCCAAGAAACGACCGGAATTGAAAAGGATGCGGAGGATGTTGATTGATACATGCAATCGCGTTGGTTTGCAGATCAACGCCCCGAAAACAAATCTCCTCACCTCATGCACTACCATCCTTCAATGAATTCATTCAGTTCGACTTCGTCCCATCTGGAACCGAACGTTAAAGCTACAAACCAGTTCGAAACATCAAATACAGCAAATAGCTGTGGTGTGAAAAATACACGCTATTCAATCAAGGACAAGAAGATGCGAATCGATTCCCCCAAAATTAATTCAAGTGCGAGCAGTGTCTCATTTTTCGAGCTTACTGTCACAGACTACACACCCAAGCGCACTCTAGCTGGCTAGAGAACGTGGAAAATGGAGAGAGTCGAACATCCGCTTGGATACACCCACTCCTTTCCCTTCCTGAATCCATACATATTCACTGAGGAGACCGACCAATGAATACTTAGCAACCTCCTCTCTCAAATGACATTGATCGAGAGGGGAAAATGTTATCGAAAGACGTAATAGCTTCTTTTGTGTCGTTATTCGCAATTCCTTTCTCGAAATACTAAAATGTAGAGTGAGAAACTAATGAGATTTGATGGACCTTAGGAAACCCTATCTTTGACTCCTAATTATTAAAACATTTTTGCCTGCTCGTTTTCATTTCCACACTCATACAAATATTCGGGATCAGCATGAGCTTCTTGTAAATACTCAGTTCATCGGGTAAACTATGATTGGCGCATCCTTTATTTACAATCTGCACATTATCTCCTTCACATTTTCTGTCTTGAACCTGCTGCATCCTTTCAATTGGCTCAATATTCTTTTCGTTCAGTTGGTTGCTCGAGAAGATTGAATCGATGTGACGACACAATGGACACTTGTGATTGTTGGTGGTGTGGAGTCATATCTGCAAGTGCAAAATTAGGTTGAAGTAAGAAATAGTGCACCCATAGAGAAATAATGGCCCGGCCTACAAATAGTGGCCCCTTATAGATATGGTGGCCTCGTATATAGTGGCCCGGAATATAATGGCCCCCGTCGATTTATAGTGGCCCCAAATTTCGCAGATAAATATGATGGTCCCGATCGTGAAGATATAATGGCCCCAGCTCTCTCAAAATTTATCAATCTTTCAAGTGCAATAATACTTTCTCGGTGTAGAAAACACCTTGTAAAGTGATCGCTAGGTATGACCAAGGATCGCATGAAGGTAAACGGCCTTAGCAGCCTGAATGTTTTTTTGGAAGAACAACGAAGCAACAACTGCTTACTGCTTAATTAATCATGAATGCATTTTTCAAGATCCATACTGGGCCCTGCACCTTCGGCTCCTCCCTAAAGAAAATAGCCGGAACTTTGATTAGATTTTTGAGAATGTTTGGGATGCTGTTTGGGATTTCATAGTCTAAACTATGCATTGCCCACACAAGGACGCTCTCTTCATAAAAGTAGGGTGGGTCCGGAATGGCATTCGAAATATTCCCAAAGACCGCCTGAAATAGTTATCTCGAGAACAATAGTTGGGGCCATTATATTAATCTGAAAATTATGGGGCCCTTATATTTGCATATTTAGGGGCCACCATTTTTAATCGGGGGCCTTCAAGTTTCAGTGGCCCTTGAGGGCCACTATATTTTTCGTCGGGCCATTATTTCTCTATGGGTGCACTATTTCTTACTTCAACCCAAAATTATTAGCCATCGCAGATCACATTGCAACGCTGCAACGCCCTAATAAGAATATATATAGCAAATTCACATTAGATTTTTCAATGAGGTTTTAATACTTACTAAATTAGAAAATTGCGACTTCAATTTATTTCTTCTACCAATTTTCTCTCTCCTCCTTAATTCTGCCCCGCCCTTCTTCTCTCACTTATCAACACACAGCAGTCGACTCGCGAGAGGAGAATTGAATACGGAAGAGAGACAGGGGAGAAGAGATGATTTCTGTGCCATGAAATGCTAATCATCGTTCTCTGAGAGCTCTGCCTGTCGTGAAGAATTATCAAAGGTAAGCAGAAGAAAACAGAAAGACAAAGGTAAGCAGAAGAAAACAGACAGAAAGAAATCAGATGCAACTATGTGTGACATTCGATAACAAAGGTGAGATACAAGTGATAGAAGAGACAGTCAGAAATGAGTCTGAGACATGACAAGAATGGGGGTGGTGTTAGAATGGGGATGGTGCTATCGCAAGTTGTGTGCAACGGAGAAGGTCGCTTTCTTTCATTTCCCCATTGTCCGCTTGCCCATTTAAGGAGGGGATTGAGAGCCAAACGTGTGTTCATTCTCTAACATCATCTCTTCCTTATGTCACTTTTCGTACTCGAAGTAGGAACGACTGAGTGACACTCGATTGTTAAAGACACATTCTTGTCTTGTTTTGATATCATAGTATCAAATGCACAATGGGAAATTGTATTTGAAATAATGTGATTAAA
>LS512951.1:597263-618129 GCA_900490845.1 Pristionchus japonicus | reverse complement strand
TGATATCATTTTCATATCATAATAAGTTCTTGCTCATCTATGAGATTAATACCTATTTTTGAAAGTGGCAGTGACAAACAATAGGCAAATCAAGAGCTACCGCCGCCCTAAAAACTGCTTAAAGAAGAACTCAAGCGAGAGTAGTTGAAGAAGAACTCAAGAAGAAGTAGTTGAAGTCCTACGATAACCTTATCATAAAATTTCTTTTGATATCATTATCATATCAGAATAAGTACTTGCTCATCTATGAGATTAATACCAATTGTTTGAAAGTGGCACTGACAAACAATCGACAAAACAAGAGTCACCGCCGCCTTAAAAACTGCTTTAAGAAGAACTCAAGCGAGAGTAGTTGAACTCCTACGATAAACTTGTCAAAAAATATCATTTGATATCATTTTCATATCATACTAATTTTTAACTTATCTATGAGATCATTACCTATAATTTGAAAGTGGCATTGACAAACGATCGACAAAACAAGAGTCACCGCCACTTTAAGAAGTGCTTGAAGAAGAACTCAAGCGAGAGTAGTTGAAGTCCTACGATATACTTGTCATAAAATTTGTATCGATACCATTTTCATATCAGGATTATTTTTTACTCATCTCTGAGATCAAAACATATTATTTGAAAGTGGCAGTGACAAACAATCGACAAAACAAGAGTCACCGCCGCCTTAAAAACTGATTGAAGAAGAACTCAAGCTTAGGCTCTTAATACGACTGCAACATTGCTTGGCGCGACGGCACCTTTACTCTCCCTTTACCTTTTTATAGTAGTACTCAAATAAATTAGTGAATACTCTTCGTTATCGTTGTAGAATATCTTTTTTAATTCTTAGTGAAGTCGAAATCAAAAAAAATCAGATAACTGTCGTTTTATTGATAAAGGTCGACTTCCCCACCTAAAAAAATCAATTGATTCAAACTTTCAGGGGTGTTGAATTATATGAGAGAAAATTACAGAACTTTCACAGTAATTGCGAAAAGAGATTCATCATTTCATGCAAGCTCAGTACCAGGATCATCTGTAAAACGCTCATATGTTCTCAACCGAGAAGAACCGTATTCACATGAGGTCGGAACTGAGGGTCTTTTGGCGCCAAATTGAGTTTGAACATCCGCGTGAGACCAAGTCAGCTAAAACCTGTTTCAGGCGAACTTACCATCAAATTCCTTGCACGTTTACTATTTCTTTGTAAAGAATGTTGTTGTGATACTTCGAATAAAATGTCGTGAACTGAGTAGAATGTGCCATATTCGAAGTCCTGTCATCGTTTAAGTCGCGCATTTTGGGCGCGAAAATGAATAAGGATATTCCGTGTTTGACCATGTGCACTAAAACCTGGCCCCGGCTTTGGTAACTCATCAGAGGATTCCCAGTACGCTATTTCTTTGGTGTCTGTCTTGTTCTCTTTTTATGCATACTTTCAATGAATTTCCGTGATCATGGTAGAAATTCACGAATCGACGAAAATTATTCGTTAAAATTCTTAACGCAATACGTCTAATGAACTTAACATTCCGCAGAAATCCATGCGTACTAAAATGTGGCTCTGGCTTTGGCAAATATCCGTCGGAGTACCTTAACGGTTTTTGTTTGGTGTCTGTGTTGTTCCCTTTTACATTCAATGAATTTCCGAGACCTTGGCAGAAAGTCCCGAAATCGGAGTGAATTATTCGTTAAAGTTCTGAACGTAATGTACCAATTGAGCCTAAAATTTCGTGGAAGGAAACTTGCACTAAGATATGGTCCTGGTTTTTTTACTTTTTTAACTGTTGTACCACTCACTCTTGCCATAGCCAGCTTAATATAGAATACCGTGCACTATCGGCCAAAATGTTTATATTTATGAGACAGACGAATATTTTTTTCTATTTAATTTCTAATTTGCTTATTTCCGGAAACAAAAATTACCTTAACTGTAACCGAGATTGAAAATAAAATAGTAAGAGAAAGAAAACTTGTTTTTATTAATAACAGTAATTATCATTATCAAGAGGAACTGTATTCCCGTTGTCCCGTTGTTTTCCTTCGATCTAATATACTTAGGTAATTATAGGAGAGTCCAATGACAAATTCTTCGGCTGAAGCTAATAAAAATTAACATTATTGCCGAATCATTTGATCAAATTACTTTAGAAGTGGATTTAACTCTGAGAAGCGGGCTTATTTCTCCTAAGAACAATATTTGTTAATTTGCTTGAACTACGGTTAACAGAATCAAATATGCACTGTGATGAAATGCCACCTGTGAGGTAGGTCACTGGGGACTGCTCTGATTGGTTGGCTGACCCGTATGACTAGGCACTGACACACTCGGCTGGGCTCTCTCCCTTTACATCGATCTCTCGCTCTAGAGCGTCTCTCTTTCTCCTTCTCTCTTCTCTCTCGTTCTCTCTGTCTTTCCTCAGTGACCCAAGCCGATCCACGTACATTTCCCTAACCCATGCAAAAAACCCAAGTCTTGCATTATTGGTAAAGAATGGGAATAAGCAAGATTTGGCTCACTCTCTTTCTCACTGTCTCACTCTCTTTCCCATCATTCTTCCTCTTCTTTATTAGCATTCTTTTTTTCTAGACCTTCTCTTCTTTTCTCTAGCTGTCTAACTCTCTAGCTCTCTCCTTCTCCTCCTCTTCTTTTTCTCCTCCTTCTCTTCTCTTCCTACTTCATATGAGCAGTGTGATAATCACTTCTATCTCTAACCGTTGTTTTCCGTCTTGATTGTACCATTCATAATAGTATTTACAAAGAAATAACAGTCATTCATTTTTTCAGTATTTTTAATCTTACGTATCTCTGTTCTTTCCTACCATCCTTAGTACACAACAATTGATAAGAATACGTCAATCTCTCTTGATAACGTGTTGCGAGTCGACTCGCTTCGCCCACTCAAACGTTTTCCTCTTCAGATTTATGACGAGCACAAATCCGTTCTTTCCCTCCGTTCCACTCCGTGCATATGTGAGTGATTCAATTATTATTAGACGAATACATTTTCAAGTTTCTGAGATTTTTTTTTATTGAATCTTTTATCTCCAATCTGCTCTCGGCTCAGTACTCTGTGTATCTCCTCGTCCACATGACCTTGTGGTGTTATGGTGTAGTGGTGTAAAGGTACTCTGTAAAGGTACCTTCTCCTTTTAGCCGTTGGTTCAGATCCTCTTCAAGCCAAACTTCTTTTGCCATGAGTATACTTGATTATATACTATCAAAAAGATATTATCTTGAGAACCACCATAATGAATCAAACAAAAAAATCAACCAAACAAACAATGTAAACGTGCCTTTAACATCAGACAAACAGAAATTGAAAAAGGAGCCTACGTATTAAAGTTCGATTTTCGCCATATAATTAATTACTAATCATTAGGAACTCACAATAGAAAAGTGTTCGAATCAATCAACTCCTCAATAGACCAATTAATAATTCGAGATAAGAGATCCTCGCGAGGTACAGAGGTAATACAACAAAAAAAGGAAAGAATACTATACGGTAGAAATTCTTGAAGGGTAAGGTTAAAATTCTAGTGAAACAATATGTCTTTTCAGATAATCGATCTGGTCGCTAACCACAGTCGGATATCCGGGATAGCGGAAAATACTATCATCAAATCTCTGAAGATGCAAGGATCCATCTATGTACACACTTACATCAACCGAACCCTTCCCATCCTCCACAACCCGAATTCTGAGGAGAATTTGCTGCCGGAAGAGATTTTGCTTCCACCACTCTTCCTAGTGTACAATCTCGACTCTACGGAAGTCTTTGTCGAAAACTCCTTCGACAAATGCCAAGTTTTGGAAGAGCATCAATTGGAAGTATCCCCGTTTACGACCATCTCCGATGAACCGATGCTGTTCTCGGATTGGGTAAGACTTCTGTTATTTTGTTATTTCATAAGTAAGCGTGTATATATTTCACTTGAGGCACATTCCGTTCATACAATGCAATTTTAGATGGAAGATCTGGTCGGAGAACAACATGCGCTCACTGGCATCCCTGAGTCCGTAATCTACGATTCTTTCAAGTCCCATCAACATGCCACAATATGGGCGTATCCTCCCCGCGTCCCCTCAGTCCTCATTAATTCACAAAAAGAGATGAATTTCTTTCTACCCTTCATTACACTTCCTCCACTTTCTATTCGAATCCAATCCAAATCAACTACTGTCCGAGTTCGCAGAGTGTGTTCTATTGATTTCATTGAAAGCAATGGCAAACCGGAAGTGGGTGTAACTTTGCTTACTCACGATTTCCTTGTGCATGAGCACATCCGAAAGCAAGAATCCATTTCTTCTCCTTCCACCCGTTCTAGCTCATCTTCCCCTGAATACAATTCTGATTGTTCTCCTCCGAATGGCTCACCTACTAGACCCATGTTCATATACTTCGAATAAAAAATACAGCAAGATCGTTGATAAAGATAAAATCAATCTGCGATAAGAATAACTTACAGAGTTGTAAGGCTATATACATATAGTGGGTTACACTATACTCTGATGAATAATCAGAAAGCAGACACAAGAAAATAGCTGACCTGGATAGCAACGCTAGGTGTACGCTAGTCCGGTTTCGCATGTATCGATCAATGACGCTAAAATCAAAATATTAAAAATCTGTCACAATTTAAATAGAAGAACAACCACGATAGGTGTACGCTAGTCGGGTTACGGTTTAGATTTGGCGAAGTAGTAATCAATGATCATGAATAAGACACAAGTAAAATAGTTCATATGCATAACCACGTTAGGTGTACGTCGATCTGATTACGGTATTTCCAAGGAAAATAGTTGCACAGTGAACCATTTATGAAGTGTAGGAAGTCGGATTACGGCATCGATTAATGACGAAATAATCAAAAACATAAAAATAAGCCACAATAAAAGAGAATGTCGGGATAACCACGCTAGGTGTACGGTAGTCGGGTTACGGTAATAATTGATGATGGAATTACCAAGTACCAAGAAAAGTAGCTGTTAGCGCAGTAGTTATGGCATACGGTAATCGGATTACGGTATCGATAGACGACGAAATGTACAGCAACCCATCAAGGACAATGGATACCTCCAAGAGAATGATCAGGAACAAAGATCAATAACTCAAGGTCATCGTCAATGTCAAGTAGCTCAGGCTCAAGGTCTCAAGGAAGGTTGTGCATCAGCGAGATGAGGCCTTGATACCGTATCAATCGGGTTCCCCAAGTATTTCGGGAGTATCACTCAGCTCCTCTAATACCAGCAAAATGTCTGATCATGCCGCCATTTAAGTACCTTAAGATCAGTCCCCAGCCCAGTCTTTCATATTTGTCCCGAGCGCGCACTCCTCATTTACATCTGTACCATTATGCGGTTGAGAATGGAACTGTGGGGAGAGGTATCACAAACTCGATTTTCTCTCTTCACAGGATCTCCTCATAGGATCAGCCATGAGTGAACTCGAGAGAGAGAGAGAGAGAGAGCTAGAATGAAGAAAGCCGAACGAGCACTGGCTGAGGAAAGGCAGAAACGAGAGTCAGAGAAGGAATACCTCCTAGCGAGCTCGGAGAAGCTTGAGAAGAGGATGGAGGAAGTGGACAAGAAGTATCGAAGGCTAATCATGGTTAGTTGTGTGCCCATGACGAACTCAGCAACTATTGGGCACTCATTCGAGCGTTTTAAGCGCCCCACGAGCAACTAAATATTGATCGCTTTGCAGATGGGAAAATTGGAGAGAGTAGAGGAGAAAGCGCTTCTGGAGGGAACAACGGCATTGATTCTTAGAACCCCTCTCATCTGCTCATATCACATTCATTTTCATCATTCTAGTTTGTATCCTTTGTATTCTCGGTCCGGACAGTTTTTATTTGTGACTCTTCGTCAATTTCGTAAATATTTGGTCACTTCTTCTGTATTACCACCTTCCACAGCAAAGAAGCGTTTTTTTCCGATAAAGAATAAGATGCCAATTTATGACAATAGTTTAGAGCATAATATCAAGTGAATCCATAGAACATCATGTTCTGCTCGCTAAGATCAATGGATTCCGACGCTTCAGAACGTGTTCGTCATGTTATCTCAGGCAGATAATTGCCTAGATCCTTCTTCGATTTTCTCCCGAATCATTTAGCCTTGGACATCATTCTGGGCCGTTTCCTCTCGCCGTGTCTTAGTCTTAGTTGGCCATCTAATACAATCTCTATCTTTTCTCTTCGCTCTTTGCCGTGATTGGAAAATGAGAGGGATCGCGAACCCTCAATTCGCCTCTCTATACATCTATTCCCAGAAGAAAAAGGGTATTCATGTAGGTGGCAAGGTCGCACTTTCTTTGTGTAGTGATTGCTATCTGCATAGAGCAAGATGTAATGTGTTCCGAGATGGGTGTTCTGCGTGAGATGGCCAAAGGTCATTTGTACTACAGGAAATTAGCCCCTTGCTGAATTCAATTTCCATGCCTTACCTACTTCCTTCTTGTTCAATATCTTTGAAAGATTGTTCTTGAAAGTGATTGACTTTGGCTGTTTCTCTATTTGATTGTGTCAGGTTTTCGAGGTTTTTTTTACCCATTACTCTTCAGTCTTTCAGGAAAATGGTGGACTTCTGCAATTCAATCCTTTTCGTTCTCGCCTTCTTCTTCATAATCTCGTCAACTTCTGCCGTCGGTACGAATCTCTAACACTCGGTGATTTTCCCTCTATCTGAGCTGTTCATCAGCAAGTTTGCGACCTTCAAAGACTCAAAATCTAAGCGAGATTGACTCGAGAAAATGGGATTATGGAAATTCATAATTTCTTTTCGGATGTGGACATCTCTGCTGTTGCCAACAAATGCTGCCCGGTCGAAGCATTCGAATACTGCACCCATGTGAGTTGATCAATTGGTTTTTTCTGCTTCATTGCTGCTCAGTATGCTTCATTATATATACTGCTCCTTAGATCAGTCATGATCAACATTCCCTTCAGCTGATCGAATTTCATCGCCCTTGCTATACCCGCCGTGAAATACCCGAGACCGAGAGAACCTCTGTGATTCGATGCATCGAGAACGAACTTCATGGGGTCGAAGAGGCGGAAGAGCTCGGAATTGATCGTGAGTGATGACTTCAATACGGATTTGACCGATGTTGAGACCGTGAGTGACGACATAGTATAGTAGTCTTTTCGCTATTTACCTTCAACAAGTAGAACAATGTTCCCAACTATGAGCCGATTCTAACTTGTTGTGGTACCAGCATAATTCGGCCTTCAAAAACCAGTTTCTGCGAAACATTCTTCGACTTTTCAGATCTCAACTGTTGCCGAGTGTTCGACAACGACACGTCCGACCCCTATCGAACTTGTCGCAATGCCTGTCGGTGAGCCACAGCTGAACACCTCATTTTATGACTATTCAATGATTAGTGATTACTCTAGTCCAGAACATTGATGATTGCGCCTAACAGGCTCAGTGCGTAAAACTTTAGCCGAGAATCACTTCTGTTTGCTCTTGGGGCGCGATTAAGTGGTAAAATCGAGAAATGGTAAAATGTGAAGGTATCCCTGTACTCAAGCGGGAGCCCACTGCAACATATATATAGTTTGCGCAATGGATGGAACCAGGGGAAGAGAAGATAGCAAACAGACCGTTCAGTTCCGTCCTGCAATCTCCGACCCGATCGCCCATGACGAAACTTCACATTATCGGCTTCTGCAGGGTCAAGAACTGGAGGATCGACGTAAGTCCGCCCTCTAGGTTACACATCAAATCACACCACATCATTTATCCAGTTTGAAATAGATGCAGTGTGTGGACATGCATCGAAAGCAGATGATCGATCTCCTTCCTTGCAAAAAAATTTACTCGGAATCGTACTCTGCATATTGAGAATACACAAATTACCGAACCTGCCCCTACCATTCAATGTCATCATTTTAAGCCTTAATATTTGCAGTGCTTCAACTACTGCCGCAACATGCACAATGTTTTCGCGAAAAATGTTAGTAGCTTTGACTATTTTACTGATCACTTTAGTGTTCTCTAAAATCGCTTCATTTCAGGGATTGCCTATTCCCGCCTTCGACATGTCGATTGGGGTGTGTACTCCTCTTCAAGAGGGAGAGATGTAGTAAAGAGATGGCATCCTGTCCTTCCATCGACAAGACTAATCCCTTCTTCTCGCTTTCTTCATGCATTCCTTTCATCCACTGATCTTACGAAGTGTTGTCCCTTCCCTCTTCCATTCCCACCATCAGTCTTCACCCTTTTTTACTGTTGAACTAGAGAGAGAAAGCTCCAATACCGTCATCCTCCTTATTCATTCCATTCTAATCTGTTGGATTCACTTTCCATGCTTTTTCCCCTTAAATGCATTCAAATTAGCACCGATTCCATGTATTTGCTACCCCTGACAACCAGTTTCACCTTTTCGAATCCTTATTTCTCTTTCTTAGAACCACAGAGTGTATCTCAGTAGAAAATCCATCCGACATGTTGGTAGCTGACTTTAAGAATCTCATCTTGCTCCGCTTTAACACACTCTAATTCTGTCTATTTTAATTCCTTTATGTTTTTGTTTTATTTCTCCCTGTGGTTCTATCCTAATTATCGAGTTCTCTGATTGCAATGAACCGTTCTCTATGTTTCCCTATTCTTTTAAGTGACTTCTGATCAAAAGTTACTAAATTCCTTGTGATATCTCACACAATAACTCTCAAAATTGTTCGTGATCTTAGTTCAAAAGATTCTGCTCATGCATCAGAGAACCCGCTATTACCTAGTGTAAGGTCTGCAATGGGAATTCAGGCTCCCTCTTTTGGATGTTCTTTGAACGATCTAACCTATGAGAGAGAAAGCTAACTGAAGAGAGTATCTCCCTATTCGCCTCTCTCGATAGCCATCCCTAAAGGGAATCGCAGGATGGGTGGGCCGCATTGAAGGTCGCTCTTTCTTTGTGTGGAGTTAGCCAGAGAGGGAGATAATGTGTTCGGAGATGGGTGTTCTATGTGCGATGGGCAAGGCTATAGCGGCTACGCGAAATTAGCCCCTTGTTGAACTCAGCCACAACGTCATAGCCGCATGATACTCTCCCTCGATCAATCTCTGGCTCTGAATCTTATATTTTTTAAATCTCGGCTTCTTCTAATGGGCTCCAGTTATTTTTCGTATTTGGAATATAGATCATGAATTGGATCATCCGCGAATTGATAAACTATCCTAACAGGATCAATGGTGAGCATCTGCGATTCCTTCCTTTTCGTTCTCTCCTTCTTCTTCGTCCTCACATCAACTTCCGTCGCTGGTATGAATCCCCTACACTCTATTCTCTCCATCAGAGATGTTTATCAGCCTGTTTGCCACCTTCATAGCCCAAAAATAGGCAAGATTTTCAGGCAAGGTATTTCAACACCTCTCACAATCTCAATATCTTATCTCAATTGATAATTTCTTATCAGGAACGGACATCTTCGCTGTGGCCAGAAAGTGCTGTCCGGAATCAGCAGTCGATTGCTGTATTCATGTGCGTTAATAATTTGTCTTTGATCTCTGACCTTTTCTGATTGCTGACACCTTAGATCAATCGTAACCTCCAATCCCTCCAGAATATCGATTATTATCTCCGTCTCACGAGATGCCATGAGATACTCGAGACTGAGAGAACCGGTGTGATTCGATGCATCGAGAAAGAAATGCACGGGGGCGAGGAGGCGAAAGAGCTGGGCATCGATCGTGAGTCAATATCTAGACCGACTTGACCGACAGTGGTATCTTCTTTGAAACGTTCATCGAACTCTCAGACCTGTACTGTTGTGAGGCCTTCAACAGCGACCCCACCGATCCCAGAGGAATTTGCTTCACCACGTGCAAGTGAACAACCGTTAACATTACAATTAATACAATCGGCATCCAAACAGAACAACTCTTCCCTAACCACCCTTCAGGACTGCCCTCCAAATTCCATCCCACAGCCTGATGGACAAGCTTCTCTTGATCAAGGAGTGCAGGGTACACAATGATAGATACGAAGTATGTCCCCCTGCTTAAGAATCTCCCTTTCTTGTCTCATCCTAGCAGCTTCTGTTCTATTTGGAACCTAGTTACGCTTCAAATATTTACATGAAGTAGGAGTTACGAGTTCCAACCGAAGTCTTCCAATAAAAGTAGTCATTTCCAAATTCTAATCTCCACATTTCAAGTGCTTCAACTCCTGTCGCAAAGCACACAACGAGCTGACCAAGAGGGGATGTCATCACGAATCGTTCCTGTCCATGGTGAATTGACTAATATCTTTTATGTACATACGTTATCTTATCATATCATCTCATCAATCTATTTCAGGGACTGTCCATTCCTGAATTTAAGATGTCCAAGGGACAGTGCGGAGCTCCTTAAGATGGAGCCAAGAAGCGAAGAAGAATCACTGCTGCTCTCTCTCCTCCTCTAAGCCAATCATCTATTCCCCTTACGAATTGTTACCCGTTCTACTTTCATTTCTCACTTAGCTGCTACTGCAACCGTTTCTCCCCCTCCCTTGTCTTATTTCAATAGTTTCCTACTTCTCTCATGTTTCTTTCGTTCCAATCATGATTTCTCTAGCAAATTCGATCATACTCAGTTCCTCACTAGAGTGACCTCCCATCCCTTCTTCCTCCCCATTAAACTCATTCGTTTCGGATCTTCGTTCTTTCTCTCTTTATCTTTCTGCTCCTTATGCTACAATGATATTGGCATCGTCGTCTTCAATTCCATGTACCGACCCCTGATTCATTTTTCCTCCTAATCCCTCCATTATTTCTCACTGTTTTGGCTGCCGGCTCACCGAAAACCCTTTGACTAGCTCCTTTTCTCCTTCTGACTGTAATTAATATGAGCCGAATAAATTATTTTCGCATAATTTTTATTTATTCATAGATCGAAGAAAAATACAATCATAATAGAATCAATCTACGTCATAACTGAGACAGTGTGACATTCGTGCATACAAATGACTCATGGTAAGGCAGCGATAAATATCACTATTATCAAATTAAAATGAATTCGAAGCATAACAAGGAGAACGATCATTGAAGCTCACAAACTAAAAAAGTAAACGGCCAGGTCACTCCGAGCTCTTCTCCCTCTAACTACCAGAGGGATTCAGAAACAATCCACTCAGTGAGACAGCCGAAATAAATTACAATAAAATATATTTAGCGAGAATTTAGAACCTCGAGCATCTTGTTGGAGTTCTATTAGTCAGGGGAACGAAAATGAGAACATCATGTGAAATTGTGGTAGGGGCAAATCGAAACGAATTATTGGGCAATGCATACTGCTTAACGATGAATGTGATCGTTCGCATCAAATCTCCATTGAACATGTAATTGAAACAACTGTAATTAGTCATGGGAAAGCTAATGAGAAGAGGGTGACAATTCAAATGACTGGGAAATGCATAGTGAATATCGAAGACAAGTGATCGTTCACATTCCCATTGAACATTTAATTGAAAAAACTGTAATTAGTCATGGGAAAGCTAATGAGAAGAGAGTGTGTGATAGAATACGAGTGACAATTCAAATGACTGGGCAATGCATAGTGAATATCGTTGACAATTGATGAACATTCAATTGAAACAACTTCGATTAGTCATGGGAAAGAAAGTGAGAACATCAGGAGAGATTGTGGTTGTATACGAGTGAGGAACGTTGGTGCTAATATTTAAACGAAGGTTTGTGTGACGCATAGGGGAAGGAACCCCCAGAATGCTGCTCAGTAGAGGGATGGGAATGTATGGAAATGGAGGTTATTGCATGGAGAGATGGAGATGGAAGGAAAGGGGAGGAAGGGGAGGAAAGTGAGCGTATCAATCACATCTCCATGGAACCGTCCGTGTCACCGGTCTCTTCTCGTCTCGCGTAGTCGACGCGAAGGAGTTCCTTCTCCTCTCTCTTCTTCGAGTAGAGTCCCCGAGGGCGAGCGATGGTCTTTCGAGGAGATGAAAAGATAAAGAATAAGCCAAGGCAGAATGGATCCGCACTGTGTAAAATTCCCCCCGCAATTGGTCTTACCGGTTGGCTGCTTCTCGGGATGATGCTCCTCGAGGTGATAAGACAGCCCAGCTGGGGCGATTCTCCTGCTGCAGAAAGGGCATACCGTGCCTGCAAATTAGAGGAATTTACTCAATTTTTCAAACGAATTCCAGTTTAAAACGATTTCTTATTGTACGATATTGTATTCATGAGAATCACTGAGTACAAAAGGGTACAAAAGTACAAAAAAAGTACAAAAAGTAAAAAGTTCTCAGTACATAAGGGATTCTAGTCGTAATAAGTGGGAGAGATAGCTTGCCAGTATTTTCTGGTAAGCTTTATTCACCATTATGGATGACTCGGTGTCGATTCAGGCCCTTCGAGCTATCGAACGACTGCATGCACTGATCGCATTGGAAGGCATCATTATCGACGAGAGCAGCCTTCTTTGCGGGAGTCTCCTCTACAAATGTCGATGCTCCTTCACTGGACTTCTCGTTAGTTAATGGGCGCTTGCCTGGAAATATTCGAATTTTTCTTAAGGGTTGGATTCCTAAGTATTGGATTTCTCAGTACAAAAGGGTTTCCAGTCGTAATAAGTGTGAGGGATGGATTTTCAACACTTTTTGTTCAAAGAAAGACACATAAGAGTCAAGTTTGAGAAACAAAGTCGGGCATGATCCTCAAAGAATGGAGTTCTTCAACTCACCATGCACTTTCTTCCTGTGCTTCTCCAGAGCCTTCTCGTCCTTGAGACCTATGGCACACTGGCCGCAAGGCAGACCTGGAATGAATACTTGTTTGTATCAAAAAGACAAATATTGAAGCAAGGTTAACCATGTCATGCACGCTCTACATCTGAAAAACGATGCTAAAATCGGGAAACTATAGCCACAAAGATTAAAGGTGGGGTGTTTGGCTGGCTTAGCAATACGTTCGCGAATCCGTTACCGTACTCACCATGGATAGAACTCTCGTGCACTCGAAGTCCACGTTGAGTTTCGAAAGCACTGAGAGGAGATGAAGGATCGCACCGAGAGCACATGAATGGCCTCGGTGGGAAGATGTTCAATCCGTCCGCGAGTCCAGTGGGAACAACGGCTGCTGGAGTTGTGAGTGGAGCAGGGAGAGCCTGAAACAATCAGTCATTGCAGAATCGTATCCCCAGAATTCTAGTTCAGCTTCTAAGGTCACAGCTAACCTCATTCGAGGATGTTCTCGCTTCTTGAGCGGCTCCGAATGAAGAAACGGCGGCAGGAATCGGAGATGGATTGACGAATACTGCAGCTGCATAGAGTTATTATTAGCATAGTCCTCTCAATAGTCGCTTACGAGTGTTCCACTCCTCCACGTCTTCCAACTCGACCTTCACGTTGTGGAGGTGAAACTGAATTGTTTGACTACTTTATCATAAATTGAGAATTGTTGTCATCGGAGCGATCCCTAACAATTGCTGATATCAAATGAAAAAAAACTCACCGAATTAATCGAAATCGTTTCTCCAACAGCCGGGTCGATGCGTGTCGCGGCAACTTTCGCCATCATGTTGGCGATATCAGCACGCGTGGGAAAAGACTCTGCAGCAGGTGCTGAACCTGAAAAGAGTATAGATATTGGACTACACTGCATTTATGAGACATGACACCGCACTAACCCGACGAAGAAAGCGGAAATGGGAGGGAGTAAGAAGACCGGGGAGGAGAGAGGATGGGAGAGGTTCACTCACGGTTGACTGTGCTCTGGTCATCCTCAGCCATCTCTACCTTGACCGTCTTCAGTTGTTTCATCTTCTGAGCTTGACGTGCTTTCCTTGACAGAGTCGGACGATCGGAGGGAGTGAGAGAAGCATCTGCACGAAATCAGTTATTATGATCTACAATTGTGTTTGTCTAGCATATTTGGTAGAAACATGACCAAATGATGCCATACTTCGCGTGTCCCATACGAATTCCGTGAAAAAGCTATCTGGACAGGCCTACATGAGGTGTGCTCACCATTATGGAAAGTGTTGAGATGTCTAAACAACTCATTTGATGGCATTTCCCTCGCACAGAGTGTGCACAGTACTTGCTCGTCGAGAGGCAGGGAGGACTGGGCAGCCGGAGGGGGAGGTAGAGGTGCGGCTGCGTCAGCAGGCATGGATGAAGGAGGGGCAGCAGATTCGAGAGTCGGAGCGGGCTGAGTTTCAGCCGGCGCAGCTACTGAAGCAAGATCATGAGCAGGAGTCACGGGAGAGATGGGAGGAAGAGGAGGAAGGGGACAACCTGGAATTCATACGGATTGTTAAAATTTAAATTAAAGTGAAGAGGAAGTAACTAATACTAACCACTGTTCATCTCCGAGAAGTGATGTGAGAGTTGGCCTCCATTGAGGAATGGAGAGAAGTCTTGAGGGACCATCGCATTCGAGAGGAACTGGAGGCCCTTAAAGGACAGAAATCAATAAATTTTCTCGATGTTTACCTAGATGCCCTTTTTTGTGAAAGAAGAGAACTACGCAAAAAAAACCCGCCTGATGGAACCCCTCAGAAAACCTCTCAGAAACCCTCAGTAGCCAAAATAATACTAACCATGCCAGTATCCATCGAACCACCAACAAGAGATGGTCCTCCGCAAGCCGCAACTGAGTACTGAAAGGATTTTTAATAAAGATTATGCTCAATGATTAGATGAGCAAGTGCAGTAGGGGGCGAATTTACAACATATTGTTTTATTGCACTAATCTTAGAAGTGTATGATACTCTGATAGTCATACTGGTCCCTAGAGGGCACTAGAGTGTGTCTTAGCCTGATCTCCTCTTTCTCCCCCTTTTGAAGTGTTTACCTGAATAGAGTTCATCGACTGGCACTGCTGGAGGGAGCCGACGCAGTTCGGTGCACCCTGGAAGTGAATGAATGAGTCAGTTAGAGAGACCTGAGGCATTTTGAAATGCGAAGTACCTTTAGTTTCGAAATCGTTCCAAACCCTCACCGTTGGCGCGTAAATGGCACTGCCGGGTGTCTCAGCCTGATCTCCTCTTCCTTCTCCCATCATCTCCGTCTGTCCATTCCTTGCAGAATGCTCGACGAGATGCTTCACGGTCAATCCGATGCACTCTATCAGTCCATACTGGACCTTGTTCATCGGTTCTTCTCTGCAAAGGAGACCGTTTTTAGCTATTCTCACTTCTAATGCGGAATTTGGCTAATGATACTGTTGTATCGAGGGATGCTCCCTCTTCCCCTCATAGCCAATTACCCTATTGCATCACTTTATCCCCTCTCTTCTCTTCCCCCTTTGTCTACGGGCGATTTGCCTAGAGAGTGATCTACCTCTCTCCCGTCTCCCCATCTCTCTCGCCCTATCGATTAGCATGGGCCGATTTGCATGAAGAGAGCGTGCTCTCTCGCCCTTCTCTTCCTCCCCCTCGTCCTTCTTGTTTACGCGCCCGTCTGGGCTGGTTGCTTGATAAAGCTCTCTCCTTTATGCTCGTTGAGTAAGGACAGGCCACTTCACAACATTGGCGTTCAGTACTCACTATTAGTGCGCCTGTTCTTGTTCTGTTTCTCGTTTTAACGCGTTTTACGTGTGCATCTGGTTGTTAATATCGTTTCCCTCGCCGGAACGACGTGACCTTTCGTCGGGTCTGAAAGCTCGCCCTTCGTCGAGTCAAAAGCTGGTTGAATTGAGTCTTCGCGGACACCCCTTTTGCTTACCCTCGCCGGAGGCGCTGCCGAAATTTTGTTTTGGTAGCGGGTGCCAGTCGAGGTAGAAAGGCTGTCAAGGAGGTTCCACACCGGATTTCGTCATCCCACAACGTACTCTCGTCACCGATCGATTAGTGACCGTCGCTGGTCAACGAGTGTTTTCGTCGCTGATTACACGTGTATTTGGCCAAGGAAGTGATTTCCTGGTAGTCAAATCAGTACTGATTTCGTGGTCGGCCAGAATCACGATCGCTCGGAAGTCGTTGTAGGCTGCTGAGGAGGTTCATTCACGTGTCACAGCGATGTCTGGCACAGGGGAAGATCCCAATGCCATGATGCAAATGGTGGCGCAGATGCTCAAGGCACACAATGACCAGCTCACAGCACAGAAAGAACAGAACGATTTGTTGAGACAACAGATGGAGAAACAGAACGAGGCTATGGAGAAACAGAACGAGGCTATGGAGAAGCAAAACGAGGCCATCCAAGCGCTATTGACAGAGAGAAACGAGTCAAGGTCAGAGGCGTCTGATAGTGGAAGACCCAGAGGACCGAGCGTTGATTTTCTCGAGAAGCAGATCAGAAATTTCTCGTACAACCCAGAGGATGGGGTGACTTTCGACACGTGGATCGATAGACACAGTGACGTATTCGAGAATGATCTGAAAGATATGGTTGATGGTGACAAAGGAAGATTACTGCTTCGTCACGTGGATGACAAGGTGTATCAGCAGTTAGTAGATCACATCAGACCAAAGAAGACGTCAGAGCTCAAGTTCGATGAGCTGATTACGGTAATGAAGGACTTGTTTGGTGACAAGAAGTCGGTGTTCGAGAAGAGACTTGACGTGTTCAGTCTCAAGATGTCAAAGCTCAAGTGCGCTGACATCAAGGAGTTCTCGGGAATCGTGAATAGAGTAGTGGAAGAGGCGAATATCAAGGATATGCCTCTTGATCAGTTCAAGGCAATGGTGATGCTGACTGGAATGGATCTTCCCAGACACACAGCAACGATGTTCCATGTGATGAATGAAATTCGATCGAACGAATCGCCCACGATTGAAGCAATTCTCAACGTCGTGAATGTGTATAAGGAAGTGTACAGCGATTCGCACGCAGTTTCGAAGCAGAATGATTTCCAAGTGAATGCAGTGCGAAACAATGGTCGATACAGAGATCAAAGACCAATCGGAAGCGATTCCAATCTGGAAAAGAGATGTGACTACTGTGATAAGTATCACAGGCGATCCGATTGTCCTCACATAAATTCCGAGTGTTTCAAGTGCCATGAGATTGGTCATCTCGCATCCAAGTGCAAAGTGAATGGTGATCCCGAAGTGAAGGAAACCAGTACTGATAGAAAGATCAATGTGATTCGTGCAGAGAGTGCATCGAGAGATTCCTCGTTCGATGTGGAAATGCAACTCAATGGAGAGACGATCACAATGATAGCAGATACGGGTTCTGACCTCACGATTATATCGGAGGATGCTTGGAGGAAAATTGGAAAACCACAGCGAGTTCAAACCAATGAAAGAGCCGTTTGCGCTAATGCAGAGAGTCTGAGACTGACTGGAAGATGTCACATTGTCATGGAAATGAATGGAGTGAAGATCAGAAGTGCAGTGTTTATCACTGAATCGAAGTTGAATGTCCTCGGAAAGGACAACTTCAGGAAGTTCTTCCAATTGATGCCGAGGCAGGTTGTGAAGAAGGAATCGAATGAACACCGAGAGATGACACGTCTGCCAAGATCAACCTTGAATTTCGAAAATTCAATGAAGCCGAGCTGCCATGATGAGGCGAGTCGGAGGGATCTGTGGCACAATGAGATGTGTGGTGTTGTACTCAATACGAAATTGAGTGTGCGAGCGATTGACCATGATAAGGGGTCGCTAGACAAAACACGTATGCCAGGACCAACGGAGAACTGTGAGAGTTCAACCGTGTCGAGTGGCCAGGATGAGGCACTCTGTGTGGGTCTAATGGTAGAGAATACGTGTGATGTGAGAGCGGATGGCCAAGAGAAGGCACCGCTAGAGAGAACGTCAGGGTCAGGATCACCGGAGAATGAATTGAGCAACCTGTGTGGGGTTTCTCGCGGGGATCTGATGGCGAGTACGTTGGAACAGAATAGTTCCATGAGTGAGATTGTGCCAGCGATGGCACAGGAAGAAGAGATCAAGGCTGCTAAAGAGAGATCAGTAGTGCTTGATATGACTGAGGACGATGCTAATCATCCTGAGAGAACAGAGGTGATATCGGAGGATCGCAAAGTGGTGGTTCATGTCAATCAGCTGAGACAGAGACTGCAATTCGATCAAGAGATCGAGTGTGTTGATGAACAATTGATCCCTGATAAAATTGCTGATGAGACCAATCAAGAGGTTGATGAGAATTTGCTGGGCGACAACCTCGAGATGGATGCGACTACGGCAGTGGAGACGAATTCGATCGATGCACCCGCTAGAGACGCCGACGATGACATCGCCCCGAGAAGATCTACGAGAGCCCGTGCACCGCCGAAGCGACTCAACGTCAACTTCAAGAATAAGATATACGACGAAGAATGATTTCCCCGTCCAAAGTGCTTCGATCGTGGCCCCATTGATTATTGCCTCATCGTAATTGTCTATGTTTTGTTCAGATTCTCACCAAGTTAGAATCTTGGAGGGAGGTGTTGTATCGAGGATGCTCCCTCTTCCCCTCATAGCCAATTACCCTATTGCATCACTTTATCCCCTCTCTTCTCTTCCCCCTTTGTCTACGGGCGATTTGCCTAGAGAGTGATCTACCTCTCTCCCGTCTCCCCATCTCTCTCGCCCTATCGATTAGCATGGGCCGATTTGCATGAAGAGAGCGTGCTCTCTCGCCCTTCTCTTCCTCCCCCTCGTCCTTCTTGTTTACGCGCCCGTCTGGGCTGGTTGCTTGATAAAGCTCTCTCCTTTATGCTCGTTGAGTAAGGACAGGCCACTTCACAACAGATACATAAAACGGAAGAAATCAGTAATTCTCCTAATAAATACTCACTTCTTAGGGTCTCTGCTCATGGCCAATTCCCTTTCTTGTCCCATGGATATGATCGAGTACTCAGTTGACTGAAAGAGGGGAATTTGATTTCTAGGAATGGCTAGGAGAGATAGTCTGAGATGAACTTTCCTATGTGAAATCTCATTCTTTTTCAGGGACAGATTTATCAATATGCGAGTACTCAGTTGACTGCAATCTATTAGTTCACGAATTAGAGCAATGTGAGGTTAGTTTTAAGGATAAAAGTAGGTGTTCTGTGGTCTTTTTATGGGAAACTAACGCTTCATAAGTGACAAGGTCGATGAAAATGTAACAAACCTCCCCATACATTCCGTCCCTCACAATCGTGCTAAGGAAGTCGAATGCCCTACTCATGATATTGCCCATCGGACCGCCCATCCGGAATGCCTGGAATTCGGATATTCACTTTTGATTATTTCTTCTCGAACAAACAGTGAAAGAGTGATTGCGATCACTCGCCTCAAATATCTCAATCTCCCCATTTCCCATTTACTCTCGCCGGGGAGTTCGAAGATCAGGGAGAGAGAGACCCTTGGTCAAAGTGTCAAACGACCACTCACCGCTTGACGAAATCCTTCGATTGTATCCAGTAGCTCTTGCTTGACTTGATCGTCCATTTCGGCTGTGAGTTCAGATGTACCCTGCGAAATATTGATTAGGTATCGAGTTGGCGTCTTTTACAGATCTGCAACAAGAAAGTTGAGATGTAGCTTGCAACGAAGCCAAGCGATTCCCCAGCGGAAAACGAGAGAACAAGGAAGGAGATTAAAGAGGAGGGAAACCGAAGAGATTGATATATTGCAGGGAAGTAGCGGACTAAGCCAGAAGCAAATGAAGTTCTTATGGCCAATTGAGGGTATCGGACGGGAAAAATAGCGAAAAGAATTAGAAGAGGAAAGAGAGAAGGAAGTGAAGAGAGAGAGAGAGTAAGAGAAGGGGTGAACCACAATGGGAGTTTTTTGCAAAACGAGAGTGGGCTGAACAAAAGAATTTGGAATTATGGCTATCTATCTTCACTTCCCATGCTTTCCCTTTCATGCGCTCCCCCTGAATCTGCCCGAAGGGCGAGAGAGCAAACCTATTTGAAATACGATTGCGCAGAATAGATCGTCTAATGGTCTCCTCAAACAAGCTAATTGTGCATGAGACAAGCGATAAACATCTTCAGGTCACTCACAAAGGAACACATTGTAACTCAGCCAGACACTGTTATTCTAGGAACAGAGTAGCCAAGGTCAAGTCAAAGCTTAATGAGGCATGAACATTAGTGAAGACAGTAATCATATGATTAGAAACCCGACAACTTGAAATTGATTGAGAAGCGAATGGACAAGCTGATTTGCTAATTAGCATATTTTAGAGAGGTGAACGTGAGGTTTTAGAGAGGCGCTTGTTTGAGCCACTCTTGGCGCATAAAGTAGGCGCGAAAACGACCCGAAGATAGTCAAAGGTCGAGAGAGAGAGAGAGAACCGGGAGAGGAGGTGCTAAGTGGCTATACTGCTAGAATAGAAAGGGAAGGGGAGCGAAGTTGCGCACAGTTATAATTGCGATAAATCGCTGCAATGGACGAGTCGAAGCCATTTATCTTCATGAAACTCGTGAGAGTAAGTCAGACATGAGCGAATGGCTCGACATTCGTTTGTGAAATGAGACGTAACAAGGGGAAAGAAAGCATAGAAAGGGAGCCATGACTAAGGCCGTTCAAAAGGAGAGGAAGGGAAGAGAGAGGAGATTGGGCGCGGAGCAATTGCGTTGTCCGTTCAAATGACAAGCGAGCAGCAGGAGAGAGGAGAAAGAGGGGAACAGGCGCACTCTCTCCCTTTTGCGTGTTCTCTCCATTACAGCGCGAGCGCTCCATACAACAGAGATGGATTTAGTGACCCTCTCAATAACGCACAATCTCTCGCTACTCAGGCGAATATACAATGTGCTGAAAAAAACCATCGCCGTCATCGTAAAGAAGCAGAAGGGAAGGAATAGGAGGAACAAATGGGAGGATGGAGGGATGAAGTAAGGATGGGGACCGAGAAAAGAATCGGGGATAGAAGGGAAGATGGAGGGCAGAAACCCACTCTTAGCTCTCGATGAAATCGGTGCATGAAGGCGACAATCGGAGGAAAATGGGGCGGAAGATGGATGCAGATAGATGGGATAGAGA
>LS512951.1:555938-597163 GCA_900490845.1 Pristionchus japonicus | reverse complement strand
AAGTGCCGTCACCCACATCGTAAAGAAGATGAAACTGAGGGAGAAATGGGGCGGAAGAAGGGATGGGGAATCGATGGGATGACGAACAGAATGGAGGATAGAATGAAGGGCAGAGACTCTTTCTTAGCTCTAGATGCGCTAATAGAATGAGAGGAAGTGAATGAAGAAAGGATGGGCAAAAACGGAAATCGGGGGACCTCCCAATCTTTATTATAATAGAAGCGAGTGACCTACCTCTCAATATCGCGCAATCTCTAGCCACTCTGGCCGATATACTAAAAGTGCCAACGCCGGCATCGTAAAGAAGTAGAAGGAGAGGAAACGGAGGAAGAAATGGGGCGGATGAAGGGATGGGGATACCGTTTCTTAGCTCTCGATGCACTAATGAAATGAGATGAAGGAAGGATGGGCAATACCGGAAATTGGGAGACCTGCTCTATTATATTTGAATCCCGTGGCCTTCCTCTCAATATCGCCCAATCTCTAGCCGCTCTGACCGATATACTACACTCAAAGCGAGATCGCCCTCATCGTGAAGAAGCAGAAGGCAAGGAATCGGAGGGAAAATGAGACGGAAGACGGGATGGAGAATAGGTGGGGCAGAGAATAGAATGAGGATAGAATGAGGGATAGTGAGGAGAGATAGAGGGTCAGAGGCCCTTTATTAGCTCTCAATGCACCAATGAAATGAGAGGAAGGAAGGGAAGAAATAATGTTCAAAACGGTAAAAGGGAGACTTCTTAATCATATTACAATCCAGTTACACCAATGTACGATGTGCTAGAAGTTCCACCGCCTTCATCTTAAAGAAACAGAAGGGAAGGTATCGGAGGAAAAATGTGGAGGAGAGGAGATAGAGAATAGAATGGGGAGAAGAGAGCGGGGGCAGAAGGGAATGTCGATATGGGGGTCTTAGCTCCCGATGCACTAATAAAATGAGAGGAAGGAAGGAAGAATGGACAAAAACGGAAATTGGGAGGCCAATCCTCTATCTCTGTCCCAGACCGTGTCCCTCTTTCCTGACAAAGCAAATACATTAAGTAGAGATACTTTTCACATCAATAGAAGAACAAATGCGGTGGAGAAATATGGGAGAGAGAGAAAGAGAGAGATCTTTTGGAATATATCCCTTTTTCTCTTAGCGGCTCTCTCGACCACCTGCAGAGAGATAATCTTCTTTGTCTTTGGCCGGCCGGCAATTGACACTCAACCAAAGGCGAAGAAAATGATCTCACAGCGGGAAGTCGAGAGAGCCGCTAAGTTGGGTAAGAACGCTCGGAGGATAATCTAGCGGATCGCATTGTTGTTTCCAATGATCGTTGGAATCAACAAGCTCCATTCCATCCGACTATCCTCCTGTAAAGTCGAGAATGCGAGGGCTTTCTCTTCTCTCTAACGAGGTTTCCTCTGTAATTGGGGCTCCAAGGGAATCCGGAGCCAGCAAAAGCTCGAAGAGCAGGGAGAAAAAGTGGAATCGAGAAGATTGAGTGCTGTCAATCACGAGAAAAGGAGTAATCTGCAGATCTGATGTGTTCTGAGTGACTTACTCAATCATAGCTGAGTAGGCTAAAAAGTTTTATCATTGCAAGACAACAAAGGTTATGGAACGGACCGACTAACCTCTAGTCAACCTTCTCAAACAATCTAGAGCTGAACTATGCGCTGCACACGTAGCTCATCAATGGACACAAAATACGGATTGCCAGTTGATGACAGGAGTCCTCAGGTATCCCTAATTGTTCCACGAGGCTCCTCAGGTTTCCGTGAGCGAACGTGCGATAGTCTCCCCCAGATGATTCTCGTCCCAAAGCAGTACACATTTCACACCTGATTGGCATAATCAGACATGGTTTGGTGAACATTTCGGTCTGAAGTAGTGAAAATATGCTCGAGAAAGTTCTCCACTTGTAGTGAAACATGGCATTCCAACAATGGCAGACTCGTCTCACCACTCGTCAACCGGACACTGCTCGTTGAATCGTGATCACCTCACGCAACACTTCCTCATCCATCTAATTATGCTCTGATGACGCGGAAATTTCCGCTTTTATGTGAACATCCCCTGACTTTGCACGTGAAACTCTTCTTCCCCCGTTCCTCCCTCACTCAATCAAACTGGCTTTGTTCTTGCAATTCCCCAGAGCCCTTTGCCTCCCCTTTCTGTGCCTCCCGAACCCTTCCCCCACGTCAGAAATCTACTACAGATCGTGTATTACAACATTCTGTCTTCTTCCGGGCTATCCACAGAAGGATGGATAACGGAATCAGATTCCCCCCTATGGAAGATATTCGAAATTAGTGGGAAGAACAATCCCCCTTGTATTTGTAGTTCAATTCATGCTCACTCTTCTATGTGGAAGCAGAACGAAGTAGTAACGGTACGAAGGAGATGGGAACCTCTTTTGACTTCTCTTCGAACAAAAGACATTCGAATTGTAAATTATTTGCAAAAATCCGATCTTCTCTTCCGAATGCATGCACATTTTTGAGTCTGGAATGCGCCGTGCACTAGATTGCACATTCTCGAGAGAATTGGACGAGACAAACGATATCCATTAGCATAGCCATGTTTCATCTCTACGACGTCTCTCTCTCTCTTCTGCACAATATTTGTCAGGTCAGAGGATGAGAGAGTGGAAAGGAAGGGAAGTTCAGTATCTTTCTCTGCATGTTTTATAATCGAGCAGGAGTAGACAAGAGTAAGAGAACGAAGGAGAGATGCACTGTATCCTTTTCGCAAGATCCCCGGAAAAGGGAAACTCGAGTCGGGCGAAGTTTCAGGACTCCAGGGTCACACAAAAAATGGCCCGGAACGGGGGGGGAGCAAAGCCCCGAGAGATCAATCCGTCAATGATAAGACGTTGCTCGCCAAAGTGTAGGCAAGTTCATCCCAAGGGCTTAGACTCCTGACTAAAAAGAGAACGTTTCAGCTGAGGCCGCCTCCAAGAGTTTCTTCCCAGTTTCAACAGTAGGTCGACTATAGCTTCCGATTTTTTCATAGTTCCATATTTGACGTGCGAATTTACCATAACCTCTGTCATTCTTCTCTCCTCCAGGTTGCCCTTTCGTCTATTCTACTCAAGAGAGAAGCAATGCACGGCAAGCAATGCCTTCTTCTCCTCAGCCTGGTGAGAATTCATGTCATTGTTCGTGAACACTAGGTGCACAGGTTCCGTAGTCCAGTAGTCCACGAGAATATTTTAGCCAAATCTTCTTGAACAAACACCTATCTACCGTAATCCACTCAATTCAACTCTCAGATCTCCCTCGTTGCATCATCGTACGTCAGAGATGAGGAGGCCGACTTTGGGCTGGCGAAGCGATCGATGTGAGTTTCGACCACCGTATTCTACCTTAATCAACACCTTACCGTAATCTTTTTCAGCTCTTTCGAACCAAGTCGTCTGAACTTCACGGAGTTCAGTCGCAGAAACAAGAGATGTTGCTTTGACAGGTACGAGAAAACTACAGTAACCTCATTCCAATAAATCTATGAACCTACTAGGTACGGTAGATCAACCAATCGAATTCAGGGTGGAGAATTCGAACATGCTGCCCAGCGACTGGCAGCCCAACTGGCAGCAGAGACCACGCTACAAGCATGCTAGCGCAACATCTTGCTTCGCTGCACTCCCCCTTATTCTACTCCTTCTCTAGGGCTCTATATTCTTCGCCCTTTCTGCTGATTCTAATACTCCCTCCTAATAGTCAACCCCGTATAGACAAGTCCACTCTCTTTCTGTACTACAGTCCTTCTTTCTATACTCCTTCTCTAGACTAAAGAACCTCAGAATGCTAATTATTCTTTGCTCCTTCTCCCGATTCTAACCCTCCCTTCTAATTGGTTGTCCCTATTTCGGCTATTCTACCCTTTTCGCCCTCTGCGGTCCAAGTAGACGTCAAAATTGCTTGCATTTTCTTTTTCCTCCTTTCCGCCTATGCTGACGCCTGCTGACAATCCATTGTCCAATTATGCTGTCCAACAGTACAATTACTTCCAACGAAACAAAATCTTTGTTTTCGCTTCCGTTTTACTGTGAATCTACGAATAAATGTACGCTTGCAATGTTGAGAATACAGTACCCTAAGACAAACAGCGAAACGAAACCAGTTATCGATGACAATTGCGCAGAAGTTGCTCAATGCCGCTACGAGGAGACGCATTCTGCCCTGTTTAAATCAATTTCCGGTGAACATCATCAGTAAAACGTGCTCTATGCGTTTTGAACTCGCTTCAATCCCTGAGGAATTCCACGAAATCTTTCCTCATCACCTCTCGGAGAAAGGCAGAAGTGATCTCCACTCATATTGTCTCTCACTCGTGCCAAAATTGTGGTACACCAGCAGATGGCTCAGTTTCAAGGATTGAATTTATTCAGAAGTCAGACATTTTCTTCTTATGTCTTTCGTCGGTCAAATAGCGGCCACCCAAGTGCTAAATTCCGGTGGTGGTCTATGTTCGCAGTCTCGCGTGTTTCGACTTCCATTGCATAGTACGCACTTCAATCCCTGAGGAATTTCTCAACAACCTAGAACAAAGTCATAGTACGTGAGGTTGTTCGAGGTTGTTGAGAAAAGACACAGAGTGAAAGCTGCAGGGTTCAATTGATATTGCTCTCTGCAGACGAAACGAGAGTGGACGGCCTCAAGTCTTCTATCTATCCCCCTGCAGACGCATGAAGTGTGTTCCCTCAACATCCATCAAGTGAAGACTTGCCACGACATTGTTACTAGGGATTGACTTCTGCTTGCTCCGTTTCCGATTATCCTCCTCTATCTAGTCACAATTGGAACTGATTTCAGCAATTTCTATTTGTCAATCATCATTGACCATGTGTATTAGATGAGATCTGATGCAAGAAAAAACAATGGCATCCTTCAGCCAACAAGATGCTGCGTTATCATGTGCTGATTGAAGTTGTCCACCTATTGCAGGAGATTCGATCTCTAAGTAAACCGATAATTGAATTCAATTCCAACTGACCCAACGGATAAATAACCTTCCTTCTCACTTCTCCGACTTTATGCACAATTCTGAGCATCACTCCGATCATTTTATACACCGAACTACAAAGATTATCAACAAATCTCAAGCGATTGACTCGATAAATATCGAGAGATACACGAAGAGAGGTTAATACGGCAATCTGGATGTCACTTCTCTTTCCGCATCTCATACCAGTGTTGCAATGGCTGAGTAGATGACTCGCACTTAACATTAGTGACTGAAGGAGAAAGTATCAGGATTGCGTCTTGTCTCATCTCTTTAGCCTCGTCTCCCTCCTCCTTCTCGCCCCGATTTCTCTCGAAT
Organism: Pristionchus japonicus; assembly: GCA_900490845.1. Taxonomy (NCBI): domain Eukaryota; kingdom Metazoa; phylum Nematoda; class Chromadorea; order Rhabditida; family Neodiplogasteridae; genus Pristionchus; species Pristionchus japonicus. Next base: position 591,852 of record LS512951.1, on the reverse strand, counting down.
TTCCTAGAATGTCTCCGCAACCCCTCCCTCCTTCCTTTTGTTAGGCCATCCTCTGAAGAATGTGTAATGAACCTCAGTTCAAAGGAGAGGAGGGCATAGTTGGCAAATTCACTCTCGAAAACATATTCTGATAGTTCTTCTACACATTCGTTCTTAATAACTGCCGAATCCAGTTTAAACTGACGAGGATAGCACTTGCATGCATAAGACATTCGGTATTGATAAATAGGTTACGGTAGTCAAAATGAAATCGCGCGCTTGAACATAGGCTTGAAAAGGATGAATTATTGCAAACTAGTCTCATTCAAGAACATATCGCTTCTCTAAACAGGTAAAAGGCAGGCAAACACAATTGGCAATGGTGTTATTCGAACCCTCAACGGTCTGAATTTGGGCAAGAGTTTCAGCCAATCTGCCTCAATTAGTGGCTTACGATATTCAAAAACATATTCGAAAGTCGACTTGTTTCCATATTGATCGAAATGCGAAGTTTTAATTGAGTTTGTAAATCAAAAAAGTCAGTTCTCGACAGACTATACGGATTACTGTAGAACAACTAATATAGAATTGTGATTTGATTTGTAATTTTTTGTTGTTCAATTCATTACATAGAAAAGTAATAAAATCAACGAGATTAGGCGAATAATCAAAGAAAAGGGCCAATGACTACGAAAGCCGGAACCGGGAAACGTATCCGGAAAAGGCACTTCAGTTGTGCGCACCCTTGTTGTGTGCACCTACTACTCCCTTGTTTTCCGTGCATTATTGATTATTGATTAGCGTTTTTTGTACTTGAATTGTGTTCAAATCCTCGATCTACCCCTCGGCAATAGATTAGTGTCACGTGGAACTGTTGCTGCGCTCGTACATTTGCGTTATTCCTTTTGAACTGATTTCGCTCGTGTTTTGCGTTGTTTGTCTTCGCATTCCCGACTATTTTGCTGTCCAAATGATGGTATTTCATGTCAGATCTTCTGATCAAGGGCAAGGACGACTCCTCTTCACATCCGCTTCAATTCGCTCGGGGGAGGACTCGCTGGGCAGCCAGGTATGCCTTTGATGCCTTTGATGCCTTTGATTTTTTTTACAAAAATGATAGTTTTACATGTGTCAGTGGCCAAAACCCTCGATTTTCCGTTTTACTTACAGTAATCCTTTTTCTGTATTAAGAAGTGATTTTATTGTTTCATAGTGCTTTGTCAAATCCGATTTTGAGATATTTGACGTTTCTCGATTTTCGAAACCGTATTTGAGCTTGGAAAGCACATGCATTATGACAAATTGACTAATGTGATCGATTTGAGGAGACGAATTTGAGAGCGTCGGAAGGATGGGTAGGTGTTGGACTGAGCCAGTATATCATATAATTCACATATCACACATATCATATCATTCATATCACATAATTGAACGTTTGTAGGGCTCACGCCCATCCTCGAGACGTCTCCCAGCCCCATCCGCCCGCACATGGTCTCCCGCCACAGCCCTCCTAATGGGGTCAGTTGGCATTGACGGTTAGGATAGAACTCAGTATTTTAGATGTGCAGACCGCACGATCTCTTCAATCCTGATCACCATTTCCTCGTGGCTGCGTGGAGCCTCTTCGGGTTCGTTCCTTTAACATTGAAACTATGCAAGCACTGAATTTTTAGGTGAATGCACGAATTCGGAAGCTCAAGAGGAGATGGAGTAGTTTGTAAATACTTACCGCCCTCCTCAATCACACCAGTGAGTTGATGTTCTATCCGTGATTTTTGGCTATAAGTAAGTTGAGTACGTCAGAACAAAAGGCACATTTTCTTAGGTTCGTGGATGCGGAAAATGAGGAATGTACGGTTTTCTCAGCCGCGAGACTTCGGAGTTCCTGAGATGCAGTGAGTGCGATTTGATTGATATGTCTTGCATTTTCGAATTTCCCTTTTTCTAAGAACTTCAAAATAAAAGCTGATTTTAGGAGATTTGCGGGATTGACGGAAAGAGGAATGCAGATGGGAAGAGGAGCCAACCGAACCACGACAAGTCTCCCGATTTCCAAGGTCAGTTTACGGTAGATAGACTGGGGATATGATTCTGTTTTAGAAGCTCTGTGGATGCGTGATTGTGAAGAGATGAAGAATGTTTTCCCCAAACCGAGCAGCGGAGCATCTGAAGGATGGGAGGTATGATTATCTATTGGGTTGGATGAGTAGAAGTATATATACTAGATAGATCTTGGGCAGCTGATTCGATTCGAGATCGCAAGGCTCTATCTGTCTAACACGATTCTCTTTGCAGCTGCCAAGGACGATTGCTTTGTCGGTCGCCTCAAGAAGAGCACCGCATAGTCGCGGAGGAAGAATGTTGAACGATAGAGATGGAGATGCTGTATTTCGTATTTGTGTTTGTTGTAAATGATGATAAATAAGATAATACGAGTACTTTGTTGTTAATAGTGATAGGCGAGTTGAATCTTAGCGGGTCTCCGATTCACTTAATCATCAGCGAATCGTCTCTAACGGCGTGTGAGCAGTACATTCCCTTGTAAAAGACGTCTTCCCTATGAATATTTCAGAAGTCATACATTCTCTTCTTTGCATTCGTCAGAACATCCTTGCAAACCATAACCTGAAATTGAATCGAGAACTCTTATCGTGCGCATTACCCCTTCTCATCTCATTATTTGCGTTTTTTCTCTCATCTCGCGAGAAATTTATTTTGTATCTTCTCCTTTCAACTTATCTTCCGCTTCATTCCAGATTCTTCCGGAGATGGCATAAGAGAAGGAAGAAGGGAGGAGATTCGTGGAAATTCTATGCGAGATTCGTGGAATTTCTAGAGCAGAGTCGAGAGAGACCGAGGCGTGGAGGAGAGTGGGTTTGAAAGGACTGGGGGATAGGGGAGTATATTAGAGAAATCCTTCAACCTCCCTTCATCAGAGATGCTCTTGTGCAAATTGTCAATTTTCTTCTTGTTACTCACAAATTTCCTATTTGTTCGTCACAAATTTGTAAACTTTCGTAATAGCTTCGCGATTGTAAAACGGTTCTATTTATATTAATGAAGCTATTTAGGAAGTTTGTCTGTTCTACGCACAGACACGTGATACGAGTCTTACCCATGATGAACAGATTCCCTTCCCACTCTCAATCAGTGAGTCAACCAATGGTAAGTCTCATTGTTGCATGTTCTGCGTGCATTTCCACAAATTCCTCTCAATTCGCAAGAGAATATGGTTCGAAGAGTGTTTCATCGCTTCTGTTCAGGCGTTCGCGGAGCATGAAGTCAGAAGGATAACGACGCACCATTCAGTCGGTGCGGTGATGAGATTTTAAGCTACTCATGAACGAGAACCTATGTCAACCGGACAGAAAGATATGAATTGTTACTCCGACGATGTGGTGCGCAATTGTTCAAGTGTAACAAATAAAGAATTTGCTGAAAATTTTGATAAGAAGATAGTAAACACGTAAATGAGTTCTACGTACTTAGTAATCACAACGACCCGTGAACAGATACGAAGTGATCATCTCTCTCTCTTCCAAGAGGCCTTCTTGCAAAATGTCGTCTCATATGACATGCATTTTCTTAGATCTTTGGCCATTCAAACGGCGCCCACTCAAAGATCCAACGGCTTTGTTTGCATTTCTGCGTGTGGCAACTTCCGTTACATAGTAAGAAACGACGTGACGTGGTCGTAGGACGGAGGGAAGACATGGAGAGAAAGATGTTTGAATGAATGTGTGGGGAGCAATTATTCATCCACTTTCCTCGAAGATGGCTAGCGTGGAGGAAAGAATATTAAATGCGAGATGTAGTAGATTATTCTACCTATTCCTCTTGAAAACCTTTTCTAGGGGTGAAACCGTGCATCAATTTCGCTCGTCTGTCTGCTTGCTTCGACCGTTCCTCGGACAATCAGCTGAAAATATGACCCGATAAATGAAGAGATGTTCCAAGTCTGCGATTGAGATCTACAGAAGACGCTGAGCTAATTTTTCTATTAGATTCCCTCGCTCTCCGTTTCAAAAAATCTCCGACTCTCCAAGGGAACGTGAAGTACTGAGTGAGCGAAAGAAGAGATCGGAATATGAGAACGTGAAGGGAGAGAGAGGAGGAGGAGGAGAGGAGGGGAGGGGCCTGAGACCAAAAGGAGGAAAACGAGCCTACGTAATGCAATTCCTGCAGTCCCTTACACTTCGCGTTTACTTACTCTACGTGCAAAGATTTGCTCATTTTCAGATTGTTCGACTTACATTCGAACTTTTACTCAATTTGAATGGAGCATTTCGCAGAAACAGATAAGGTGAGCAATGCGACGAGGTGTAACTACTAGGTAACTAGGTTCTGATGACAGTTTGAGTGCCACCTGCAAGGCAATACACCGTTCTGTAAGACCTGCTTAACTGTGAATACAAATCCAAGTCGGAAATAAAAAAAAATCAAGTTCCATTCAGCGAACGGAATTACGAAATTCTCACCCTAGATGAATGAAGTCTGTCCACAATCAAGCAGTTAGTTATTTTCTTTCTTACTCTCTAAGTTCTCACTATTCCGCATAATTGTCTGCGCTCACATCTCATTCTAATAACATACTCGTTGAACACATCCACTTTTAGCGAGTAGCAAGCGGATGTTTTTGTTCGAAAATAGAATAGTATCCCAATTACATCACAGTAATTCTGAATTTATGGAGAAGTCTTAATTTCAGTTCGATGCCTGCGGTATGAGATTTCCTATCAAGCAGGAGGCCGACTCATCGCCATTACAAAGACAGGACTCTCTCAAAGCCCTTCAATTTGTTGTATTGTTGATATTATTGCTTGTTTTTCTTGTGACGGAAATGCTGACCATAAAATAGAATTGCCCATGATGCTCATTCCAATCGTGTTCTCGCTCTCAAACGGCGAAATAAGCCTTCAGGACCTTCTCCTTCCTTCCAAAGTGGAAGCCTCTTTTCCGCCTCAACGAAGTGCTTGCTGTTCCTCCCTACTGATGAATTCGAAAAGAAAAATTTCACCATTTCACACACATAGACACACACACGTTGGTTAGAGAGTCGAGACACTTTTCGTAAGGAAAAACGTATTTATTTGGATACGCCATCCCGGAGTGTCAGAGAACTTGGAAGATGTAAGAGGACGAAACGAGAGAGGGAGAGGGAGGAATGGGACCCAGGAGAAGAGCGAGGGTGAGCTGTGTAATGTCACTTCCGCCGTGCAACGTCTTTCGCTCAGTCGTGCTTTGTTTTCTCCCTCGCAAGAAGGAAGTCAGCCCTCGTTTCACTAAGTAATGTCTTTTAGATTTTGTGAGAGATTGATAAGCAGGGAGGGAGAGAAAGAAGTCTAGATGTGTTCCTTCCCATTCACCATGCAGCGTTTCGTCGAGTAGTTCAACGCTGTCTTCAGTTCCCAATAATTTATGTTACTTTCAGCGGTGAAAGACAGAGTTAGGAAACCAATCGGCGCTTTTTTTTCGTCTTGCTGTATTCTTACCTTGGGCTCAGATTAGAATAATTCGTCTTTAGTCCTTCCATTTTCTATCCAAGATCGTGTTTCGCTGATTTAAGCTTCGTTACCGTGAACTCACATTTGGCCATACAACGATTTCAGTTCGTCCTTCCTACTCAAGGACAATTCATTCGTTGCTCTCGCGAATGGACTTCAGGAATCGCAACACAGGTGAGATCTTTCAAGATTGAACAGCTGAAGGAGAAGATTGACCTGTTAAATATGTTTTTTTTCAGAAATTCACCCCCACTCTGCGACATCTAAGTAATATCCGTGATGATTACTGAACAGTCTGAGGACGGAAGGTCTCAGTTTGACGATCGAGACGATGCTGTAGAAATGGATCCACTGGTCGAGATGATGACCGATCATAGAGAAGATGGCTGTGAACTCGTCCGTCAAGGCAGTACGTACCTTTATCATTGAAGTTGTATCCCCTCCCTATCTCATTCACTGTTGTTCTGTAAATATGCAAGTACATCATAAAGCGAACTTTCTTATCAATGACAAGAGTTTTGCAGTTGTCAATGTTGATTTGGGGAAATGTCAATTACGTTTTATTTGCATTCGTTGAAACGAATTATGTGAGAAATGAGCCATTGCATCTCCTTCTCTTCCTCAAGAGTTGAAGCCTTGAACGAGAGGCCAGCTGTTCCTCACAACTGACGGATACGCATCAGAATCTCCCTCCATTGTGCACGCTCTCTCGTCGGTTAGAGAGGCGAGACAGTGCACACAATGAATAGAGTATTACGTGACTAAAAACCAGGGGAGCGAGAGGCCAAGATGTGCTATTCACTTCAGCCGTGAAACGTGTTTCGCTTAGTAGTGCGTTGTATTCTGACCGGCAAGAGTGTGTGAGGAAGTCAGTCCACATGTCATTTAGTAATGTTTGTTCGTTTTTGTGAGAGATTGAAGAAGAGAACGAGAGAGAGAGAGAGAGAAAGAAGGTAGGATGTGTTAGTTCCCATTCACCACGCAGCGTTTCGTCTAGTAGTTCAGTTGTTGGTCCTCGCTTCTATTGGCAGGGTTTCTTTTACTGTCTGAGGTGACAAGCGAGAGCTATGGAGCCAGTACCGGCTTTATATATTCTTGCCTTGGTCTCTTATTGGAATAACTCGTATTTAGTCCCTTCCCTTTTCTTGCCGAGATCATTTTTCGCTGATTTATGCTTCCAAATCGTCTCATTTATCCTCAACTATTCAATGATTTCAGTTTGTCCTTCCTACTCAAGGACAATTCATTCGTTTCTCTCGCGAATGGACTTCAGGAATCCAAACACAGGTAAGATCCCTCAAGATTGAAGTGCTGAGGGAGAAGAGTGGCCTGATAACTGTCACATTTTCAGAAATTCGTCCTCACTCTCTGTAATCTAACTACTATCGCTGATGCTGACTGAGAAGATCGAGACGGGATGTCTCAATTTGACCGCCCAGATGGAAATGAAGACAGCATTCGAAATACTGGCTGAGATGATGACCGATCATAGACATGGCTGTGAAACGGTTCAAAAAAGCCATTGTCTTCCTGTCCATTGAAGTTGTAGCCACTCCCTTTCTTATTTTATGCTCCGTTTATCAGTTCGTACATCATAAAGTGAACTTTTTAATCAATGACATTTCTTATTCTCTACAATGCACGAAGAGTTAGTCCTGATTACGCGAAATGATAATTACTTTTTTTTGTATTCATTAGTTAAGAAGAATCGCGTAAGACACTACGACTCAATCTCTTCATCAAGAGTGGAAGCCTTGAACGAGAGGCCAGCTGTTCCTCACAACTGACGGGTCTGTATCTGAAGACCTCTCGATTGTGCACGCTCTCTCGTCGGGTAGAGGGGCGAGTGAGCTCGCAAAATCAAGAGCGTATAGCCAGAGTGACTCATCTCTCTGAAGTACTCTGGCGAAGTGACATGGGAGAAGAGAGAGAGAGAGAGAGACGAGAAAGAATGGGGCTCAGCGAGAGGGATAGCAGCCTTGACATACGCTGTTTGCTATGCAGCTTTTGCTTAGCTGCTCTTCATTTTGCATGATTTTCTGCCCCGAGAGTTTGCCTTTTTTGTTCAACATGATGTCACTGACTCGCTAATAGTTACGTACATTAAGTTCGTCCTTTCTACACGAGGACAGTTCCTTCCATGCGAATGGACTTCTCCAGAATAAGAAAGGTGAGGGCGTCGCCCATAATTTAAGTTGCTCAATCAATCAAAACGTATCCTGCTCAATTTCTTGTTTTTGAACATGCTGCATTGAAAGCGTGAAAGTGTTTGAATTTCATAGCAAGTTACTTTTCTTCAGAATATCTAGCCACTCTGTCATCCATACTCGGATGCTACTGACGAAGAGTTCGATCCTTCCAGATGATAAGCAACTTTCTCGAGTGAAACACACTCACTTCCGATGCCAAGAAGTAAGCAAATTTAGATGGTTTTCATGTGCACTCCTTCTCGAGCTAGGAACCCACGCGCTGTCAAAATCGTTACTGAATTATGTCATTTTCAAATTATCTTCGGAAATTGTCATCCGAATTCTTCCGTTTTGAAGCACGCACAGTCATCCAACAGGAATATTTTGCAGGTGGCTTGGTAGAATGGGCGAAATGTCTCCGGAAGCACAGAAATTCTTTGAATTGAGAAGATGTTCAGGAAGCCGTTGTTTATTGTAAATACTCCGTGGTGTATTTCGAAATAAATGGGATTCCATCTCGAATACTACTTGTCTTGTTCTTACCAGTTCAACTGACACGAGGCTTCCATTTCTCGATTTGTTTTAGAATTATGGATTCGTTCTCTGGGAGAGAGGCGAAACCCTGCAAAATATCGTTGAACCCCATCTAAAAGCGAGGGGAAGACATGTGGCCACCCTAGCACGTGTCACGTTGGAAAGAGTTCAGCTTCTTCTCAGACAATGGTGATTGCAGAACGAATTTATAATCACTTTTGTTCTCAAGGGTGTGAAGCATATCCAAGTTTTTCGTACTGCTATCCTCCAAACAGCTTGTCAATGATAGGCACGGAACTAACGGAAAAAAGAATTCTATGTCATTGAATCACTTCAGTAGAATAGGAGAGGAATGACTAATGTCACGCTCGCGATGTCAACCGAATGAACACCAGAAGAAGAGCATCTCCTCTTCTATCACTTCCTCCAGAATGTATACTCCTACTATCCGATTCTGCCTTTACTTTCGCGTCGCAATACTAGATCTTTCACAGAATCTCTCGATGATCTGCTCATCATTGATTCAATGCTGTGTAATGGAGTGGGCTAGATCCTCTTCCTCCACTTCTTCTTCTCAGTCTCTTTTTGTCAGTGATGTGAATGGGAGAGAGAAGCCGATGTAATGTGCATAAAGGCAGACTTCTCTTGTCTCAGTCAATTGTGGATGTGTCTCTCGGAGTAGCACTCTCGGAGTACTCTTACCTAGTTCTCTTCAGCGTTTTCACTGCAGCATTCATTCTTTACCGTTCAATTATCGTCTCGTTTGCCGCGATATCGCGAGCTAAAAACTCGCGTTTTTGATATTTCAATGATTGCAGTTTGCCCACTATACACGTGGGCTATTCGTTCGACCATTATTCGAATGGAGATCAACAATCAATCATAGGTAAAATTAAAAGCTGATTAATGACAAGCACACTAATTCCAGACTATTTGTGGAGGTTGAGATAATTGCCACCTCAAAGAGAGCGAACACCAAAGTTTGAGAACAAAAAGGTCAGTTGCTTGCGAGATTATGACTTTATACGAATCAATGTTTTCTCGTTTTCTATTAATTGATTGATGGATATGTGTAAATATCTCCGTCATACGTCTGCAGTTGAGAAGCGGATAAGGTTCTTTGAAAAGAAGACATGAATTGATTATAGATAAACAATGCCGGCGTTGTCTATGGCGATAAATAATGCCAAGGTTATCATGGACGAGAAACTGTGACCAGAGGTTATCGTAACAACCATGAGTGTCAATTGCAATGTTTGAATATTTGTATATTGAATGATAAATAGAATGATAAATAAGTATGTTCTCACGAAGTGGGAGTATTTCGGAAACTTACACGGCTTGAACACTTCATTCTCTGGTCGATAGGCCTTTCAAATGAGAATTTGAATGGAAATTCGAATAGCAAAATGGTCCCTTCGGCAATTCACGTTTCATCATGCGAACTCCCATAGACTCTGTACGTGCAACTCTTCTTCCCCCGTTCCTCCCTCACTCAATCAAACTGGCTTAGTTCGTGCAATTCCCTTGAGTCCATTTCCCTCCCGTTTCTGAACCTCCTTCCCTTTCCCTACATCTGACGTCTGCATTGTCTACATGTTTGCAAGGATGAACATCGAAGGGAAGAAAAATTGAAGAGATCAAGAAAAGATCAAAATAAAAGACGAAAAGACCCAAGGCTGATAATGAGCATGTATTGAAATAAACTGTTGAACGGCGACGAGACGTTTGAGTGATCACTGACTTCAACTCTGTTCTGTCAGTTTCATGCATCAATGGAAAGGAAACGGATGATCTTCACAAGATGAAGAGGGATGAGATGACTCGAGAGCCAGATGGCGTAGTGCCGAGTAGAGGAGCAAATCGGGGGAAATTAAAGCAAAACTAGGTTTTAGATAGGAGAAAATAAAGTGATACTGCTAGTAAGCAACAAGAAGAGGAGACTTCCTAAAGATACGCGGTTGGACGTTTCGGTCCTGGGGTCGTAGACGCCCAACCGCCTCAAAGATGGGACCTGTGACAAAGTCTACAACTCTATCCATCATTTCAAAATCTTTCACTGTGTTGTGGTAATGTCGAGTGAAGCAGACCGTTTGCATTAGTGCTTGAAACGTTTTATCATACTATAAACAAGCACGAACTACTCGGAATGACATGGAATTGCTCAATAGACGAGGCAGTTCTTGGGGACGGTGATGGTCTCGATGAAAGACTCGGGGAATCCTTCGAGGGAGAGAATCTCACGACGAGCCTCGCGGATGAAACGAGCGGTTTCACGGTCGGAGCGAGAAAGGCAGGTGAACTTGACCTGCAATAGTGGCGATTAGAGGTTTGTCCTCTGATCAGTGAAACTGATTGCTACAATTAGACAACGGAAACTAGAAGGTGAAATACCAACCTTGATCTCCTTCATGTTCTCCTCGTTCTCCATGGCGTCCTTGGGGCACTCAGGGACGGGAGTCTTGGAGAAGCAGACACGGTTGGAGTACTCGATCACACGGGTCTTCTCAACGGTCTCTGAAATTAGAAGTGAATTAGAATGATGGAATCGCTGATTGAGGATGCATTCACTAAAGCACGAAGAAGAGAATTATCAATGAATTTTCTCACCAACAACCTCGGTTTCCTCCTCGTATTTCTTCTCGGCGACAACCTTCTTCGAATCCCACTTTGTCTCGAAGATGGATTCCTCAGAAGAGGAAGACGAGGAAGAGAAGATGGAGTGGCGACGGTAGTTTCTCTTCTCGGAAAGCTTGTTCTCCTCAATCTCGCATTCCTCTCCCTTCACGAGGAAAGAGCGGTGGAACTCCTCGAGGTCCTCTGCAATGAAAATCATCATCATTTCGTCATTTAGGGTACTCCCCACTAATATGTCATGGTTCGAAAAGAGTTATGCCAAACAAGGATTATTCGATGGTTCCTCTATTCATGAACTGCACTACCTCTTCCACTCGTTCTACTCACCGGTCTCTTCATTATCGGCCTTTCTGAACTCGGTCTTCTTCTCTCCATCGAAGTGTCCACAGATTCCGCACTGCTTGTTCTTGTAGTACTCGGACAGCTTGACATTGGCGGTGTATCCGTCGAATTCAACGGTGACGTCATCAAGTTCAACGACGACGACCTCGTTCTTCTTGTAGACACGGGCCTTCTCGAGTCTCTCGACTCTCTCGACAACCTCTCCATCGATGGTAACACGCATCTTCTCAGATCTCTTGTCCATCTCGAGTTCGATGACGGAATCGCGAGAGACAATCTTGCACTTCTTCTCCTCTCCGTTCTTCGAGATCTTCTTGAGAAGGATGGCGAATTCGGGCTCCTCAGAGGAGCAATCCTTGGCCAGGACGGAGTAGCAAGTGGTCAGAGGAGTACGGTAGATGACGTTATCGAATGAGTTGACCTTGCGGGACTCAACGGTGCACATGGCCTTGGTCTCATCGACGAGGGAAGATCCGAGGGTGGAGAGAGAACGGATGGGAGTCATCGATTGACGACGGATGTTCACAAGACGAAGAGGGACGGGGAGACGGTAGTCACGGATGGAAACCTTCTGGGTGGGAGTCTCGAGGGTCAGATTGGCGTATTGACGAGTAGAGGGCTCGATGGAAAGAAGAGCACGGACGATTCTCTCTTCCTTGCGTCCGAATTCGTAAGAAGTCGAGAACCAGGGAGCGTAGGCCTGAAAATGAGCGATATTATCAGCATTCGGATGAATCGGAAAGGCCGATTGGCGTATTCAGTTCACTCCTGAATCGAAAAGAAACATGATCACTGATCTCACCTTGCAGTAAGCGTAGAATCTCTCGATGAGAGAACGAGTGAGAGGGCAGTCGATATCGTACTTGGCGACGACCTTGTACTGGTTGAGCATCGAAGCCTCAACGAGACGGTTGTACTCTTCGAGGGCGGTCAGAGAATCCTCCTTGAGCTCAGCCACACGCTTCATCCATCTCTTCTGGTCCTGAATGGAATCAATCAATGAGAGGGTACCGTAGTCTAAACCGTAAACTACCGTAACCAGTCAACTACCGTAACCCTATAAAAGAATATAAACCGTACCTTGTTCTGCTCTCCCTGGATCTTCATCTTGAGTTCGTTCTTGTAGTCAGATCCCCAGCGAGATTCGACTTCAATCGAGAGTTCACGGTGCTTCTGGTTGAGAAGTTCCTTGAGAGTCTCGGGCATTTCGGGGTAGAGCATCTCAATGTTAGACTCGATCGTCCAATCGCGGGTCTCCTTCTCGAGAAGAGGTGTGGTCATTCCGTTGAATGCGATCTTGCAGTGTCTCAGCTTGTCGTCGCAGACAGATCTGAGCTCGACCTCGGCCTTGCGCTCCTTTCTTCCTCCAACAGTCTTGATCTGGCAGAAGAGACGGTGGGAGTAAGCCTTGTCGGACTTGTAGGACTTGACGTAGTTCTTGAAAGAAACACGACGCTCCTTCTCATCTCCATCATACTCCTCGTATTCCTCAGTCTTGAAGTGTTCTTCATTGTCCTCCTCGAAGAATTTCTCCATCGAAGGTCTCTCCATTCTCGATTCCTCATCGAAAGCAGCAATCTCGGTCTTGATTACGAACTCCTTGGGGCAATCCTCAGTCTTCTCGAAAGAGACTTCGATGTTGTTCTCTCCGATGAGAAGAGCCGAGGGGATTCCCTCCATTCCCTTCTCCCAGATATGTCCGTGGACGTGTCCCTCAACGTTCATCTTCAGTCCAGTAGCCTTCTCGAGATGGGAAGAGCTGATCTTGTGGACGAGAGTCTCGAGTTCCTCAATGTAGATAGTCTTCTCCTTGGGCTCAACGTAGGTGCGAGTCTCCTTGGGCCAATGACGGACGAAAGAGACGGGACGAGTCAGAAGTTGGACGAGACGACGAGATTCCTTGGGAAGAGCGAGGGTGGTCTTGACCTCGAACTTCTTGTCCCAGCTCATCTCAGTGGTCATGTCGACGGGAACATTGACGTGGGCGGAATGGAGGAGCTTGACTCCAGCAGATACCATGGGGTAGTTGATCTCAACCTTGGTGATGTGGGTGGAAGCAAGAGCGGGACGAGCATCAATACGGAGACGAAGTCCATCGACAGACTTTCCGTTTCTGGGCTCAAGCTCGACCTTGATGGATCCATCGACCTTGATGATGGTGGGCATCTTGGAAGAGAAGATGAGAGGAGATCCCATGGAAGTAGCGACGGAACGAGTTCTCTCGTAGACGAAAGAAGAGAGGACGGTGTTGAATCTGTATCCCTTAGCGAGGATCGACTCGATCTCTCCGAGTTCGATTCTTCCGTTGCGAAGGACGGTCTTGATGATCTCAGGGATGACTTGTTCGTCGATGGGAAGAAGGGCGTAGTCCATATCGAGGTATCTAACGTAGACAAGAGCATGGGGATCCTCCTTCTGCTGTTTGCGAGAGACAATGGACAGCTTGGAGAAGAGACCACGAAGGATCTCGGTGGGCTTGTAGGTGGTCGATCTCTTTCCTCTCACGAGAACCTCCTCGAGTCCTCCCTTCTCAACCTGGTCGAGAAGCTTGTAGAGAATCTGGTCGATATTGTGCTGCTGGAATCCAATCTGGGCGAGGTACTTGTTCCACTGGCCGGCGAAGGCAGTCTCGAGGGTGGTCATGACCTCCTTGGGAAGGACGGAGTCATTCGAGAAGAGGGCAGCCCAGTTGAGGGAGGCGCCGGTCTTGTGCTCCTCGTTGTAGACAGTCCAGTGCTTGTAGGTGGAGGTGGTCAGCTTGCGGGGGAGGGAGCGAACGGCGTGGAGGGCGGACTTGATGGTCTCGGCCTGAGTCTTCTCGCAGGGAATCTCGGAACGAGAGTACTGCTCGAGGGCGGAGTAGACGAAGTGGTGGACCTGCAATGAGGAAAGTTAGATTTGAGTACGTTTCAGTTTCAGGTATATGCTGAGGTGATTCTAAGTTGCAAAAAAGTGGCAGTTTGCATTGAGGTCTCAAGTATCAGTTTTGTTTTCAATAAAGTAGTACTCACCTGGGTGGAGGGCTCGTTCTCGAGCTGGTACACGATCTGGTCGATGATGTGCTTCTCGGGGATGGTCTGCATGATCTGGTGGAAGGCAGCGATTCTGATCTCGGGGCATTCACGGATGTTCTTGTACAGAGGCATCAGAATGTTGACGATCTTGCGAGGAGCGACGGAACGGAGCTTGCGAAGGGACTCGATGGCCTGAAGTTGAAGGGTTTCTATAGATACACTGACGCATTCAACTGAATAATTGGATCCTACTATTGGGAATTAGGCAAGGAATGAATTTGAATCGAACACAGTGTTGTTAAAGGTGTGGTGAAATGGATTCATTGACTACTAGTTCAACTGATTACTAGAGAAAGGGATGGAAAAAGTATGATTTTGAATGTTTTCTACCTGAATACGGACGATTCTCTCCTCCTTCTGGTCTCTGATGATCTTCTCAAGAGGGTGGACGATCATGTCCATTCCAGAGTTGGCGATAGTCTTCAGAGCGAGAATCTTCTCGTATCTGGTGTCGGCTCTCTCGTACTCTTCAACGAGTTCCTTCACGAATCTCTCCTTCACGTCTCTCGGGCACTTTCTCTCCTCTTCCGATTCAATTGCGAGCTGATCACGATGGTCTCCGCACACTCCGTTCATCAGAGCACCGACGGTAAGCCAGCAAGACTGACGCTCGAGGGGCTGACGACGAGAATCCTTGCAGAGGGAGAGGAGGGAGTCGACGATCTTCTCAGAGGGAACACGGATGGAAGTGAGCTGCTTGAGCAGGTTGGCGGAACGGAGGGGAGAGACCTGGAAGGGAGGGGAAATTTGACAAAGAAATAGCTTGAACATCCTGTGCTCATATGAAAGTATTACTGTATTGAAAGCTTAGCTCATACAGAACTAATAATTGAACACTGAAGCGTCTATTCTCACCTCGCGATTGCGGATCTTCTCAACGAGATGCTCGACGGTGTTGAAGGTTCCAGCGAGAGCGAGGCAATCGGCGAAGATATCCTCCATCTGGGATCTGACGACCTTGTCCTTGGCCTCGGAAGAGAGCTCCTGGAATCGGAATAGGAAAGTTGGAAGACTCTACAGTTATCATTTCAGGTGAGATCAAGCATAACTGATTGTTTTAGGCTAAGAATCCTTTGAAAATAGGACGAAATTAGTACCTTGTTGATTCTCTTGATGTCTTCCTTGGTGGCGAGACGAAGAACCTTGACGATTCTGGCCATTTCGTGAGTGGCAGCGAGCTCGATTCCCTTCTCCTCAGTCTCCATCTTGACGACGAGCGACTTGATGAGACGGATGACAACTTCGTGCTTGTTCTTGATCTCGGGATAAGGGGACTCTCTGAGGAGAGACTCGTCTCCGGTAGCAAGGAACTTCTCCTCCTTCTTCTCCCATTCCATAGAGTAGAGGAGAGACTCCTTCTTCTCACCCTTGGGAGCGGGGATTCTCTTCTCCTCCTTGGCCACTTCAATCAGTCTCAGGTTTCCAGAGACGAAAGTGGTGAAGAAAGTCTCCTGCTCAGAGAGAGGAGCATACGAGTAGACGGATCTGAGTTCGACCTCCTTGATCACGAAACGGGAACGAGTTCCAGCGATACGGTAGTTGAAGACGGTCGAGGACTCGATGTTACGCTCCTCTCCAGTGAACTTGGTCTCGCAAGACGGGCACTCATCTCCGAAACGGAAGTTGTAGCGCTGTCCGACTCTTCTGGCGCACTTCTCGAAGTTGATCGACTTGGTGACGCGGAGCTCCTCAGATTCCTCACGACGAGTGGAAGTCTCGGGAAGGACGGTGTAGACGACTTCGCAGTCACCCTCGAGGGTCACCTGATGAATAGATAGAATTAGATAAGGCGAGGGATCAGACTGACAGGTATTCAGGATGAAACCATGTGTCAAGATGACAGGTTCTCTATGATTTGATCGGATGACGAAATACTTACCTCGGGAGCGGAGAAGACAGTCTCCTTGTTGGAGTCGAACTCGGAGTTGTAGCGAGACTCGTGGGTGTTCTTCTGGGCGAGGTTGACCTTCAAGAGATCGATTTGGAATAGAAACAGTATTCTAAAACCACACAGTGACCGTTCTCCCAACCATTATACCGTACCTGGAGCATGTTGATGTAGACTCTCTTGATGTTCATCGACCAGGGGAGATCGGCACGGTCGAATTCGATGTCGGAGACCATTCCAGACTCGTAACGGAAACGAACGGGCAGACGGAGAGTACGGAGGTGCTCCTGGGAAGAAGAAGGAGGGTTACGGTAGGAGGAATCGAGGATACTGTAGTCTATGTTAGGGGGAACTGTAGAACTCAAAATTTCAATAGGATATAGTCGCAAACCTCGTTGAGTTCGATTTCGTCGAAGAGCTCGAAAGGCTGGACCTTCTTGGGCTCATCGATTTCCTTCTGGAGGGAAGCGACACGGATCTTCTCCAGTCTCAGATGGGCAACAGATTCGGATTCGGGGAAGGAAAGAGTGACGAGAGACTTGGAACGGACGGCAGACTGCTCGGATCCGGGAACGGGAAGTCCGTTCGAGACCTGGATTGAGTTAGCGATTGATGGTTACGGTAGGCAGGGGTCAGTTAGTGATTAGGGTACGGTAAGGGCTAGCAGGATTACGGTACCTGAGCTTCGAGGTGGTAACGGTACTCGAGGCCGGACTTGAACGCCTCAGCGCGTTCGACGGACTCGCGATCCTCGTTGCTCCATCTGAAGGGAGAGGCTGAATACTGTAGTCCAGGGAGTACGGTAGCTTAGGAAAAGCATACGGTAAGGGAGGCTAATGACTGACGAAGTTGGGCAAGGTAGATCACGGAATGACTACGATATGCTAGACTGGAGAGCACGGTGGACTAGGGATACTGTGGCTCAAGGTTGGATGCTGTATAGTAAGGGGTACTGTAGCTCAAGAGTAGGGTACGGTAGTTTCTCACCTCGGGGCTCCTGTGGCTGCGACGGTCGCAGCGACCAGGGCGGCAACTAGAAGAAGACGCATCCTTGGAATGGTGACTTCTCCCCTTCCTCCCCTCCTTATGTAGTACCCTCGAGTACCGTCGAGTGTCAATCTCCCATCGGATAAAGCGCCCCGCCAATCAGTCGAAAGCCCATTCCATCGTACTCTGGTAAGCAGAGATGAGCGAGAGAGTATGCGGATATAGGAGAATTAGAGTGGATGACTCTTCCTGATCGACAGATGAGATAAGAATGGACGTCTTTGACAATCAGTCGAAGGCTCATTCGATCCTACTTTGGTACTGGTCATGAGGTGAGAGAGTGTGCGAACTGAAGAGAGTTGGAGATCAGCCGACTTTTTGAGCGACGGATGAGATAAGAATGGACGGCGCATGTCAGTTTCAAGAGGGCGAAGGGCGTCGATCGAGAGGCTAAGAAGACGTGGCGAAGTTGCACAACTATGATCAAGTTCTGATCTTACGACTATTTTGGCAGTGAAACTGCAGCAACTTCATGAATTCATTATTCACAGCGTACTGTTTGAGCCTATTGGAGAACACAAAGTGCATTTGACCACCTGAATTCACAGCTCTCGGACTTGGAGTTGTTACTTGAGTGCTAATTGGTTCAGAGAAATTACTCAAGTCATTGCCGATTTTGCTCAAGTTCTGTTACACAATTTGTCAGAGAGATACGAGATCACTGCTGGTGCATGTACTAAGGATTGCAACAGATTAAAAACTCCTCACGGATATCAGGATATTATTTTCGTTTAATGTGTTTTTATGAATCTCCATAAGTCGTGTCGATTGCATACTCAAGCAGTTCTGTTACACAATTTGTCAGAGATATAAGAGAACTTGAGTAGGCGATCTTTCACGATTTCCTTCACGTCGACATTGTTTGTCCAGGCGTAGTGTATATTACTCAATCCTTCCATTCGCTTACATTATACTACGATCAGCAACAATTCTTAGTACAGAAATGCATTTGCAAACTTCAGATGATGGCGCTTGTGCTGTTGAGGAGGTATGACCGAGCAGAACCGAGCAGAATGAGAAGAGTTAGGGGAAATGAGAGCGGTGAAGAAGGGAAGGGAGAGAAGAAATAGGAGGGAGACCTCGTAAACAGCACAAGCGCCCAGATGATTGTATCAACAATTAGACGGTTGATCTCCACTGTCTCTACTCTACTGATGTGTGCACAGGGAAGAGTGTTCGTTGCATACAATGCACACGGCTAATCAATACGCAACATCAATTCATAATACGAATTAGTCAAGTAATCGGTCGTTCAAGTGCCTCAAGATCTCATTTATTGCAACTGGCACATCTCATCAACTGGACTTTATTGTTACCTGCATACAAACGAGAGGAATAATCGAGAATAGCGAATAGATCATGGTATGATCACCACGGAACCTTCTCTCCGGTGTATCTGTAGAACTCGCCGTTGTCCTTCTCAGTGAGGGAGAGAATGAGCTTGGAGAGAGGCGAAGTGGACTCCTCGACCTGCAACAAAGTCATAAATTTCTCTGCAAATATAAGTAATTGAACTGAGTGTGAGAGGATAAATCGATAGGTAAGCATGATGAAAGTGAGATTGATTGGCAGGCTGATTCATCATTTCTTCACTAGTTCACCGACAGTTTCTGATCACGAGTTGTCTGTCGCATGGACATATCTATTTGAAAAGATCTTACAATCTAGCACTGTATCAGCCACTCCTCTAAGCGAGTCAACATCCATCACGTATAACGTGTTCAGTGCCAAACAATAAACCGTTCAAAAAGTGAATCAGCAACTCCACTAACCGACAGAGCAGCATCTTGCGATCCCATCTCCGTTCGCACCCAACCCGGAGTGAAGGCAGTGGCACGGATCTTGTCGCCCTTCCACTCAAATGCGAGACGACGAGTGAGCATGTTGAGCGCGGCCTGAATTACTGTTTTTCGTGCAAAATAGGCAATTTCAGCTAAAAAAACGGTTACATTTTGACTTTTTATGAGCTGTAGTTTTCGTCAAGTGCTCACAATTGACGCATATTTCGGGCACCGAACAGACTATTGAGAAATAGCATCCCAATCAATGTAATCCTGATGCAATCACGAGACAAACGTAAGCTGTCAGTCATAGATTTTGATAGTTGATTAGAGAGAATGACCAATGTGAGCTTACCTTGCACGGAATTAGTGCATATTTCGTTAGCTGAACAGATTATTTTGAGAACACGGAATAGACGTTAGTTATTGCAGGCTAGAAATGATATCAGAGAATCCTCAATGTGAGCTAACTTTGCTCATGCAGTAGATGGTAGGCGGCTTGGTTGCCTCGTTTTCGTCTTGAGCACAGAATTAACGCAAACAAATTCGCATGCCAATCAGTGTAATACTGATCCAATCACGAGACAAACGGCTATCCATTTCGATACGTGAGAGACGATAACAGAGCAGCAATTCCTACTCACTTTGCTCATGCAATAGATGGTAGGCGGTTTGGTTGCCTCAGTCATCGCTTGCTCCATGGATCCGAAGGCAGATGAGATGTTGGCGATATGTGCTGAGCCGTTGAGTTCAGCTGTTCGCTTGAGAAGAGCGTAGAACTTCTGAAAAAATATACTGTGGACAAATCTCACTTAAATCAAGTTTCTCACACGACTTTATCGGTGTTTAGTCGGCATACATTACCCACGCTGATCTACAAACCATAACAGAGTTGGGAATTTTGGATTTTAACACACCTATCAAGACTAGAATAAATATGCAACTGTGTAACAGAATAATTAATATAAACTGACATTAGCAACGAGCAGAGGGCCGAAGCAGTTGACTTCGAACTGTTCCATGAACTGTTCCTTGTTGACCTCTTCATTGAGAACAAGCGAATGGAAGATACCAGCGTTGTTAATGAGGATATCCAGTCCCTTTCCATCGACGATCTCGGATACCTGCAAAGGTTTTCAATAAAAAGGGAACTGGGTAACTTGATTACTACGTCTCTAAAACTAATCGTCGTTAGTTAGACAACAACGATAAAAAAATCAAAGATCGGGATTTAATTTATTTGAAAATATCGTTCGTACCTTCTCAACAGCTGAAGCAACACTCTTTTCGCATGTGACCTCGCAAGTGACGATGTGGAGTTTGGGGTTATCGATCGCGTTGAGTTCCTGGATTGTCAACTTCCATTACCGATCGACTTGAATTGAAAACAATTATTCTCGCCATTATCGTTACTAAACAACTTATCTAAAGAAACTTCGTGCATAAGTTTCAGCCTAAATCAGCCTAGACTAGATCATTGGATAACGTCAATCTAAAGTGTTAAGCCGAAGTGTTGACATAGTACTTACCTTAGCAGTCTCCAGATTCCTCACGGTCCCAATCACAAGGGTGACCGAGGGATCCTTGAGCAGCTCCCGAACCAGTCCAAGTCCGATTCCACGATTGGCACCAGTTACGAGAACGGACGGCATCTTTCAAGCAATTTGAGAGCAAAGACGAAACTCGTGGATTGCCGATTTGTCATCCTCACTATACGATTAGAAGGGAAATGGTGACTCTTTCTCGCCCGATTCTCTTATCAGTGTCATCATTCCTCCATTGTTTGCGTGTATGGGGAAGATGAGAAAGAGAGATCAAGAGATCAGAAATGGAAGTTAATCGGTTGGGTACAGTGTATCAATCACCAAGGCAGAACAACTCCGTCGTATCTGTAGTAGAGTCCGTTGTGGTCCTCAGTGAGTGACAGAATGAGCTTGCTGAGTGGCCCAGTTGACTCATCGCGCTGCAACGGGAGCTATCAGCTCCATTCTCGGTGCGCAAGCACACGCAATTTGCTGTCAGACTGATGCAAGGGGCACAACACATGCATTAAACGTGAGTGGCGAGGTCTCTGAGTACACTGGACTGTAACACAAGAGCAACTCAATTGAACGGCATCTCATGATCGTGCTTCCATTTCTTCGAACTAGGCGCAGGCGCTCGGAACAAAAGAGTCGTAGCCAAAGATTTCGTGCTCGATCACTCACATCCAGAGCCGCGAACTGCGTGCCCATATCCGTTCTCACCCAACCAGGACAGAATGAGGTGGCTCGGATCTTGTCCTCCGCCAGCTCAAGAGAGATCTTGCGAGTGAGCATGTTCATTGCTGCCTGTAATTAAATACTTTCAAAATAGGCGATAAAACCATAGATGCTAGGCAGTATTGTTGACAAGTGTACTGAATTTCCGGATGGCTAATTGTCCTGAGAATCGAGATATTCGGTATAAACGGTAAAGGCGGGAATTCAAATATAAGATCTGATCTTTGAAAGATCTTTGCACAGGCAAAGATCCGATCTTTGCACGATTTTTAACAGGCTCGATGTCAAAGATCGGATCTTTACACCGTTTTTTAACACCACATTAGTCCTGTTATAGACCGAAGTCTGCTAGAGAAGTTAATGTGAATAGGTGTATTGTTCCAATCCGGCTTCCCTCCTTGAATAAAGTATATGCTAACATTCACATGCGCTTTCAACAAAAGGATCGTTCAAGTCGTGGTCACGACTTCTTGTTGATTTACCGTTGTCGTTTCTGGTGTTATGTGCTTCAAACCACAAAGAAATGATTAAAACAAATACCCAGGAATCTCAGATGGACCGATTTCTATTGGTTTTCCCTCGTTTATACATTTCAACTCTTTCGATTAGGATTTGTTTTGATCAGACTTCGTGGATCTTTTATTTTCCAATCTACTTTCGACAGACGAAGCGCATAAAGCACGGAAACTCGTCTCGACATCTTCTGTCTTCCTGTTCTCTAGTCTATCAGAACTAGCGATGTTGTATATGAATCAAAGAGAAAACTTTCAAACGACGGGAGAAATGCGCTCGCTGTGTAAATGCAATACGAGGAATAAGAACTTCACTCAACCTACTGAATCTCAACCCTTCATTTTCCATAAACTTCGCAATGAAGCTTGTTGCAGTAACTTGAGATCATATATGATTATGGTGCGAACAGTGTCACTGCCTAGTCTCATTTTCTACCTAGAGAAATCGACTAGAGGGGTTGGTCTAGTCGAGAATGAGGGGTAGACGAACTCTCTCCCCTCTCCTCTCATTTCGAGGGAGACGAGCGAGGTAATCTAGTCAAATGAAGGTGTGGGCGCTCAGATTGACCGTGCGGTATGACAGTGGAGGAGGAGAATGAGGGAACTGAGGAGGGTGAGAGGGAGAGGAGTAGAAGATTCGTCTACCCCTCATTCTCGACTAGACCAACACCTCTAGTCGATTTCTCTAGGTAGAAAATGAGACTAGGCAGTGACACTGTTCGCACCATTAGAAAAGTCAATTTGTATCTATTCTGTGATGCAGAAATAAATACTGTGAACACAAGAAGTGAAGGTTGACTGTTTCAAGCAAAATTCGGAAAGTCCCTCGTTCACTTAGCCCCGTAGAGTCCGATTCCCCCAGCGCCCAGTCATAATGCATTACACTCCGTGCACATTCCTTCCGTCGTTTGGAAAAACTCTCACCGAATCGCGTACTCTCTCGCTCGCTCTGACTGAAGAGATACCTAAGAGAACGCAGAGACAACAACGACATGTGTTCCGTCTGCCGATCATAAAGAGAAGCGAAGTATGAGTGGATGTGAATGAGTCGTGGAAGAAGGGTTTTCCTTGAGACGAAAAGACGGGAACAAAGATCTTATTCTCCTATTTTTATTTATGCAAAGTCGAGGCAGTTGTGAGAGAAGCCGATGGGTTCGTTTTTTCTGGTCTGACTTATGACCACCTTTTATCGATGATTACAATCATAATACAATTGTTGCGACACACAGAAAACATACTGACAATCGATGACTACTAGGATGAAGAGCTGACAACATTGGGTGGAGAAAAGAAGAGAAATGGATCGAGTGGTTGATCAAATATTGGGTGGAGAAAAGCAGAGAAATGAATCGAGTGGTTGACCGATTATTGGGTGGCGAAAAGCAGAGAAATGGATCGAGTGGTTGATCGAATATTGGGTGGAGAAAAGCAGAGAAATGAATCGAGTGGTTGATAGATTATTGGGTAGAGAAAAGCAGAGTAATGAATCGAGGAGGTTGATCGAATATTAGGTGGAAAAAAGTAGAGAAATGGATCGAGTGGTTGATCGATTATTGGGTAGAGAAAAGCAGAGTAATGAATCGAGGAGGTTGATCGAATATTGGGTGGAAAAAAGTAGAGAAATGGATCGAGTGGTTGATCGAATATTGGGTGGAGAAAAGCAGAGAAATGAATCGAGTTAAAGTGATTGATCTAAGTGTGAATGATTCCGTGCATCATACAGCTGGCCGAGTGCCTGAACGAAGTGGCGGCCGTGATGTTTTCATAGTGGTTCCTTTGGATGCAGTGGTCTTTCTTGCTCGTGCAATGGCCCGAGCACGAGTCGTTGTCATCGCATTGAGAGGGACAGTCGTTGATGTTAATTGTAAAACATCTTGCAACTGCAATGCAAGCAATCAGTCAACTCACGTCTTAGACAAATTTCTCTAGTTCCCCGGAAGAGTGCCTAACCTCCCTGTTTGAAGATACCTTGTTTGTAAAGAGTGAAATGATCCCACTTATACCTTATGCAGCATTAAAAATAGCATATCACTACTATCCCGAAAAGTTGCCGGTTCCGAGGTTATGATGTTCGTACATTATCATGGTTGCGATAAAGAAAGATATTCATGAAAACGAACCGTCCTCGTAGTATCTGTCGAAAATTGTGTGGACTCCGATGACGTCCATGCAATCCGTGACGACCAAGATGTAGGGCTCGACACACGATTCGCCCACCGAGTCTCGGGCCTGTCAATCGATAGTTTGAATCAATTGATGATCTATTTTCGAGTGGTCTCTTTTTCTCTATTCGACTCCAAATGAGAAGGAATACTTGGGCTTGAGAAAGAAAGGAAACGGGTATTCTCACAAATCCACTGAGGTGGGCGGTGCCTTTTCCGTTCTTCATCTGCAACGTCCATGAATTGATCTCATCGTCAAGGCCCGAGTCTCTCTCCTGTAAATAATCGATATTTCGTTTTTTGAAGTCACTCTTGTCAAGGGCAAATAAAGACGCTGTGCAATAATCAGGGAATGGATCAAGAGCATAGTTCAGAGACACTCTTTGAACGGACTACGAGACGAACCTTGAGGTACACGGTGGTGTGGGCCCGGGGATTCTCCTTGCAGGTTACGTGGACGTCGATTTTCATGTGAACCTCGAAGCCGAGCGGATTCTGAACAGGGGGAAGTGAGGCAATCTAAGGAAGTGGAGTGGCTGGAAAATCAGGGAATATAATTAGACGAACGAACCCTGACGTAGTCATCCTCAGCGAAGGAGGCTCCGATGGTGCAGCAGAACAAGAGAGAAAGCACAAAGAATCGCATCTGGGAAGGGTCGGATGAATGCGACATAAGCGAGTCCGATGCATCGGGAAAAAATTGAGGAGCAAACACCCCGCGGCCACCAAAATGCGCTCTGGTCCCTTCAAGCTCTGACATTGCTTATCTAATACATGCCAGAGACACGCTATGTTCTCTTGCAAAAAGAGCCCAGCTTCTCTAATCTCCCTCCAGAAGAAACGAAAAAGAGCCGAGTTTAGCTACAAAAGACTTTTAGATAGGCCCCATGAATGCTAAATGGCCTCGCAAAAAGAACGTCGGACTAATGGCGTTCTTCCGGGGACAAATGGGCCCATATGGAGAGAATAGAAAATAAAAAAAGCCTCTTGGTACGGTAGGTTATACTCGTGGGATACAGTAGAGCGGCTTGGAAAGGTACGATACAGTGTAGGGGATAGAAGAAGGATGTGGTGAGAGATTCTAGAAGGGTACGGTAGGATTCGTTTAGTATTCGGTTGAAGACAGACACTGGGGATTATATACCGAGAAATAGAGAGAAAGAAAGAGAACCGGGGTTGAGAAACGAAGGAAGAGGAGTGTGAAATTAGCGGAGGCACCAGATGCCATGAATAAACTGAGGAAGAGATAGCATGGGAAGCGAAGAAAATCAGAGTGCAGAGATGTAAACTTAACAAAGGACGATGAGTAATTTGTAGATGTGAATCATCCAATCATCCAATCAATCATCCACTGCATGATTATCTAGTCCATCCCCTCAATAGTGAAAGAAGGAGAAACATTAAGCAGTGGGTAGTAGCGAAGAGGTCCTCACCGAGGCTAAGACAAATGAAAGTAAACCGTAGAGATTAAGAAAGTGTCAGATTGTTCTCACTCTACGCGTAGTGAGAGAGAATTGGTCAGTTATTGGTAAGCCGAACGAGAGATATTCAACTCAAGTCTACAAAGCACTGGTAACTTTCAGACGGTGGAAACTCTATAAGCACGTCGGTATATATATATATCAAGAGAACGCATGCGTAGGTGGAACGACTCTCAGAATCCCTCCCCTTACACTGAAGAGAAGAGGAGGATCTTCTTCCACGCTTCCTCTCGCTCGATTATTGAGAGAGAATGCGGAAACAAGAGAGAGTGTAATAGCCATCTCCTCCATAAAAAAGAGGCTATCCGAGGGTAGGATAGACCAATTCAATTTTTCATCTGCACTCTCAATGCCCGTAACGAGTGAAGGCAAGCTTTCTCATTGCATGATTCCAATCCATCTCTATCTCTTTCTAACTACTTCCGCCGTCTCAGAGAGAAAATTGAGGTGATGGATGGGTTGACGAGCACTTGTGTTCTCTCATTCCTTCGCAGCCTCAGTTCAGAGATCAATAGAGCAGATAAAGAAAAATCAGATTGGAACGAATAGTTTCTTCCTCTATTAGTAAAAGTGTATTAGATTCCATTTGTGTTGTGAGAAACGCAGAAAGACTCCATTCTGTTATGGTCGGAATACTGACAATCATTTTATCAAGCAATGAAACAAGCGAATACAATTGAAGCGAAATTGCTCTAGAAAGAAGATATTGAAGAATGCATGTGTACATAGCAAAAAAGGGCTCTTGGTAAAAAAAACCCTAACGGGTAGGGAAAAAACCAAGAGCGAATACAAGAAGCGATTCGAAGGGGATAATGGAAGCAAGAAACTGGCATACTGGAAGCTTATTGAGAAGAATCCAGGAGATAGGAATAAGAAAACAGAGAGTGGAGGGGTGCGAGCACATCGAGAAGAGAAAATGGCAATACAAGGGTAATCAGTGGGACGATTGGGAGGAAACACGACAGTTCTAGACGGAAACAAAGAGATGAAAATCAAGCAGGAAACTGACAATCGAAGGCTAGAGTACTAGGATGAAGAGCTCAGAGGATTGGGTGGAGAAAAGCAGAGAAATTAATCGAGCAAACGTGGGTGATCTAATAGTGAAAGATTCCATTGAGGAAGCAGTTCGCAGAGTGCTTGATCGCAGAGCTCGCGGTGATGTTCTCGTAGTGGTAGGAATGAACGCAGTGATCCTTCTTGCTCGTACACTTGCCCGAACACGAGTAGTCGTCGCATTGATTGGGACAGTCATTTATCTTTATCGTATAACAACGAGCGGCTGCAATGTAGGCAATCAGTCCTCCCTCGCTTGCACATGTTTCTCCAGATCCCGGTAGAGTGACTAACCTTTATTCATAACCGATCACTAACCTTGCACAATATCTCATGAGTGAAATGTTCTCAATGAAAACCCTATGCATCACCAGAACTATCGTAGTACTACTATCCCGGATTGTTGCCCGTTGCCAGTTGTTGCAGTTATCTCGTTCGAGCTTAATATTGCGATAGAGATATTTTAATCAAACTAACACTCTTCTCTGTACGTGTTGAAGAGTCCGTGGAGTCCCATGACGTCCTTGCAGTCGGAGACGACCAAGAGATAGGGCTCCACGCAAGATTCGCCCACCGAGTCACGGGCCTGTCAATCGATAATTTAAGTGAAATTTATGATCTATTCTCGAGTGGGCTCATCTCTCAATTTCACTCCAAATAAGTAGGAATACGTGGAATAGAGAGAGAGAGAGACAGAGAGAGAGAAGGGAAACCGGGTTAACTTACATATCCTTTGAGATGGATGCTTTTCTTTCCGTTGTCGAGTTGAAACTTCAACGAAGTGATCTCATCGTCAAGGTTGTCATCCTTCTCCTGCAAATAATCGAATATTAGAAACACTATTCCGATTTTTGTCTACCTGATCTATTCTTTGATCACAACATTGTGTGATATCATATATCTGAGCATAGATCAAGGGGCAGCGTTCATTGGCACTCCAAGAACAGGCAACGAAACGAACCTTGAGGTACACTTCATAGTTGGCCCAGGGATTCTCTTTGCACTCGAAGTGCGCGTCGATTCTCAAGCGGACCTCGAACCCGAGCGGAGTCTGAATAGAAGGGAAGTGAAGCAGTATAAGGAAGTGGAGGGGCTGGTGAATCAGGGAGTATCATCGATCAACGAACCCTGATGTAGTCATCCTCAGCGAGAGCGGCTCCGTAGAAGCAGAAGCACACAAGAGAAAACACAACGAATCGCATCCTGGAAAGGGTTGGGTTAATGCGACTTATGCGAGGCCGAAACAACGAGAACACAATTCGAGGATCACACCCCCGCGGCCACCAAAATGCGCTCTGATCTCTTCAAGCTATGGCGTCGCCCATCTAATACATCACTGAGACACGCGATGTTCTCGCAAAAAGAGCCGAGCTTCTCTAACATCCCTCCAGAGGAAACGAAAAAAAGGGCTGAGGTCATGAAAAGACTTCTAGATTGGCCCGATGAATACTAAATAGCCTCGCAAAAAGAACGTCGGGATATCCGCCATCTTCCGGAGACAAATGGCCCCATGGAGGCTTTCACATGCTAAGAATAGAACATGCTAATCCAGGGTACGGTAGGTGATACTCGTGGGATACGGTAGAACGGCTTGGAGAGGCACGATACAGTGGCTTATCGTACGGTAGATAGACATAGAGGGATCGGTTAGGGATTGTAGAAGGGTACGGTAGGAGATCCTAGAGTGGTACGATTGGGGATACTATGGAGGTACGGTAGGATACTTTAATGTTTGGTGGGATTTGGTAGAAGCAAAATACTTTGTATTATATAATACCGAGATAGAGAGAGAGAAAAAGAGAACCAGGGATGAGAAACGGATGGGACAGGAGCGTGGAATTAGCGGAGGCACCAGATACCATGAATAAACTGAGGAAGAGATAGCAT
The DNA here is from genome assembly GCA_900490845.1 of Pristionchus japonicus. Classification (NCBI taxonomy): domain Eukaryota; kingdom Metazoa; phylum Nematoda; class Chromadorea; order Rhabditida; family Neodiplogasteridae; genus Pristionchus; species Pristionchus japonicus. Next base: position 563,521 of record LS512951.1, on the reverse strand, counting down.
GGGAAACAAAGAAAATCAGAGTGCAAAGATGTAAACTTAACAAAACACGATTAGTAATTTGTAGATGTGAATCATCCAAACCTGTTTCTAATGCATGATTATCTAGTCCATCCCCTCAACGTTGTAGGAAAGAGAAACTTGAGGCAGTGGGTAGTGACTTCGAAGAGATCCTCACAAATGCTAAGACAAAGCGAAGAAATGCAGAGATGAAGAAAATATTCAAGATGATTCTCACTCTACGCGTAGTGGAAAAGAATTGGGAATCTATTGGTAAGCCGGACGAGTCTTATTGTACTCTAGTCAACAAAGCTGTGGCAACTTTCAGACGGTCGAAATTGAGTGCTCCTTATGCAGGTCGGTATATATAGCAAGAGAACGCATGCGTAGGTGGAAGGACTCTCAGAAACCCTCTCCTTACACTATAGAGAAGAGGAGGCTCTTCTTTCAAGCTCCCTTTCGTTCGATTATTGAGAGAGAGTGCGGAATGTAGAGAGTGAGAGGGAATCATGCATCTCTCCTTCCGCTCCGGCATTCTTCTCACAGCCTCTTTTTCCACTCGTTCGAAAATGAGGGGGTGTACAAAGAGAAGGGGAGAGACTCATTCATCTCATCACTTTTCCATGCGTGAGGAACAGAAATGCCAGTGGTGTGCTGTGAGAAAGCCATTGAACTCGAATCTGTTCTGGAATCGTGACCATAACTTTTATCGATACACGAGGAAACTGTTACAATGGAAGCAATAGTGCGAGACAAATACAATTCGAACGAGACTGATCTAGCAAGAAGACAGTGGAGAATGCATGGGTGAAAAACGAAGCAAAAAAGTCGAGAATGGGCTCTTGGCAAAAAACCTTGCCTGTAGGAAAAAACCAAGAGCTTTTACAGAGAGAGAGTGAATTGCAATGAAAGGATTGTAGATTGTGGAAAGCGATTGAAGAGACGATTACAGAGAGAGAAGGATAGACTAGTGAGGGATTCAGACTCCACTCCAGAAACAGCTCGCATACCACTTGGGCGAGCCATCATAGAGCTCGGCGTGGAAGGGGCCGCCGTCGACGCAGTGATCTGAGCTGGACTCGCAGTGACCCGTGCAGCCATATCCTCTGCACTGCTCTTCGCACGCTGACATCTTGACCAGGTAGCACTCCTCATCTTCTGGAATGGATGCAATCAGTACATAGGTCTTTAAGAACACTACTAGGATTTTGGCAAAATCTTACGCAACCGTTCTCATTCTAATCTTTTTTCCAACTAGAGATATGGTGCGATAGAGAGAAAGAGAGAGAAACGAACGCATGACTTTGTAGGACTAGTTGCAATCACAGCCAGGGCGAATTACTGTGATAAAAAAGCAAGGGTACTTCTAGGATCTACGGAACAACTTGCGCAAAAGTTCTCAAGAACTTTTTTCCGACAAAATTAGAGAGAGAAACGAACGCTTGACTTGGTACTCGATCGTGGGCAGCTCCTCCTTCCACGTGAACGTGTTCTTATGGTTGAAGCGGCCGATGGGATCAGTGCACGTGTGGCGCACGAGGATGAAGGGTTCAACGCAGTTCTCATTCGCATTGTCGATGGCGGTTCCCTTGAGGAAGATCGAGCCTCGTCCGTTCTCGAGCTGAAAAGATTGACACTTTTTACTGGATTCAATCTGATTTTCTAGGAACTCCACTCATCACTCTGTGCGTACACTCGAAGTGGGTTGGGGACGCGATTCGGAATTGAGAAAAGTAGTGAATCTAGCGATTCAAACTCTGACTTATTGGCTTTGTCACGGGGATTAGAATAATCTATTCTTTCTACAACATTCTCACTCAAGTTAGTTACAAGTTAGTTACAAGTTAGGCAAGTAAAGTAAAGAAGTGCCAGTCGATTACTAGACGCGTACCTGGATTGTGCCAGATGCGATATTGTCGTCTCTGAGGTTGTCTCGTTCCTGCAAACAATCGAGGGTCAGCAGTGGTCGCTTCTCAGTTTCCCTCTCCCCTCTCCCTCTCTTCCACTCTATTGAGCAAATGAAAACGACGTGAGTTTCAATGATTCACTCAATGGCATGTTTTGCTGGGTTTATGGAAGAGGTTATTGAATGTGGAATCCCGAAATCACTCCATCAACTGGAAGCGAAACGAACCCGCAAGTAGACGTGATAGACAGCCATGGGGTCGTTGACGCATCTGAAGGAGGCGTTCACCGAGACGTCGATCTCGATTCCGAACGTGGTCTGGAATGAGAGGATAAGAAGGCAATGAAGGTAATGTAGACAAAAGCACCCTTCTTTCGATTGAGACACACTCATCCTTTGTGGAATTGATGTCGAGCCATATCTAATCAAAGTGAGAAAGATAATGGGAAGGGGAAGAGCATTGTCGTCTTGTGACTACTACACTATGCGGGGCTAACGTGAATAGTGCTCGTTCCAATAGGAGATATGTAATGGTATCAATTTCAATACTGTCTAGGGTCGCTGCTAAAAAAACCAAGAATGAAAATCAACAAACCTCTCTGCGGATGCCGGCGGCAAGGGACGCTCCGAAGAGTGAGAACAGACCCAAGGCAAGAAGGATGAATCTCATTCTGAAAGAGGGAGATTGAGGTAGAGAAAAGTAAGTCAGGAGCAAGCATAACGATCGACAAATGGCGAAATTAAGAGAGCGGAGAAGGGCAAGGCAAGAACGAGTGAATGAGTCATTCTCGAACGGTGAGTGCTACTAGAGGATTACGGTAATGGTTCCTGAAGGGGTACGGTAGTGGTTCCTGAAGGGGTACGGTAGGGCTCCCAGAGGAATACGGTTGAGGTTCCTTAAGGGATACTGTAGGGCTTATTGATGGGCACGGTTGGCGCTCCTAAATGGATACGGTAGAGTATCCTTGAAGGATACGGCAATGCTCCTGGAAGGTTACGGTAGGGACTCCTGATGGGTCCCTACCGTAACCTGAGATACAGTAGCGCTCCTAGAGGGATACAGTAGGGCTCCTAGAGGAATAGGGTACAGTGGAGTATGGAAGATGAAGAAATAGATGCGAAATGATGAGATCCAGGGAGAAGGCTTCCGCTTATATACCGTCTCTGCCTGCGTGACCAAGATAAGTAGGGTTGTGAAATTGGTGAGAGAGGATTGTGTAATCATAGGAGAGTGCAGAGATAGGAAGAAACAGTGAGAGATAGTGAGGAGAAACTTTAGACGCAGAGATCTAGAGACTACAAGGTAGAGGGTAATCAAAGCAGGCCAAGTTCAGATGTTCAAAGAGAGTGGAATACGAGGAGAATACAGTGTGATTCAGAGAGAGTTTCTCGAGTTGCCTGGTCCAAACTTAGTTAATTATGCTCAATCTAACATTGCATTCAACCGCTGCCAATCTGCCAACAATTATCAGCAGAGTTGGACCTAATTACTTCAGTTTTCTCTTCCTTCTAACAGCATGCAATACTCTGCAGAAAGTGAGATATTTGATTCTTTGATCTCCAAAGGATTCCAAAGGAGATCAAAAGCCAAATGTTGCTCAAGAATGAACCGTATGAAATCTTGAATGGGTACGGTAAGGGTTACTACTGATAGACGATCCTACAAAACATCAGTAGAGTGTCTACAGTTCTACAGGGTCTACAGTGATCTGGTATGGTAAGATAGGGTAAGCAGATGAAAATGGAAATGATATAGAGTAGCAACGAGTCAACAAATCTGTGATTCATCTTTGTAGAAACTCAGTGATATTGATAGATGGTTGGGATATATAGTGATCGAACGCATCATGCGTAGGAAGGAGGACTCTCAGAAGTCCTCCTCTTACACTAATGCCCTCCCCTCCCATCCTCTTCGCCCCCTCTCGCCTGGGAACGGAGAGTGAATACGGAATGAAGAGAGTGGGAGAGTCTGCTTTATCCCCCAGCCTCTTTTTCCATGACACGGCAAGTGATTGTGCAGAACGAAGAGAGCTCTCCCTCACTCTCTTCTGCTCTCTCCGCTCTCTTCACTCCAGTGTAATAGCCATTTCCTCCTTAAAAAGGCTGTCCGAGGGTAGGATATACCATTTCAATTTTCTACATGCACTCTCAATGCCCATGATCATTGCAAGACAGCAAAGGTTCACAGACCGGGAATGGAACCCGGGGCTTCCGGGATGAGTTCTACCACTGAACTACCCGTACCATCGATGCACTAGCTCGCTGAGTGATTGATACTCTCAATTGGAGTTATTCGTACCCTTCGCTACGCGGATCAGTACTCTTAATGTCCGTAACGAGCGAAGGCATTGAATCTTTCTCATTGCATCATTCCAATTCATCTCTCTCTTTTATCTAACTACTTCCGCCGTCTCGGGAGAGAAAATGGGTGTGATGGATGGGTTGACGAGCATTTGTGTTCTCTCATGCCCTCGAAGCCTCAGTTCAGAGAGATCAGAACAGCATAGAAATTCAAACAAGGTTGGAATGATCTGTTTTCTCTTATTTCTATACACACACAGTGAATAAGATGAAACTTGTTTGTTGTGAGCAACGTAGATGGAATATACTCTTTTCTGGTCCGAATAGTGACCATCCTTTATTTATAAACGATTACAATGGAAGCGAGATTGCTCTAGCTAGAAGATAGTGGAGAATGCAGGGGTGCTTAGCCACAAAATAGAATCGGCTCTTGGTGAAAAAAACCTAACAAGTAGGAAAAAACCAAGAGCGTATACAAGAAGCGATTCAAAGAGGATAATGGAAGTGAGAAACTGGCATACTGGAAGCATATTGAGAAGAATCCAGGCGATAGGGATGAGTAAGCAGGGAGTTGATGAATGTTAGCATATCGAGAAAAAGGAGGCAATCGGAGAGTAGTCACTGGGGAATAATAAGATTAGAAGGGAGAGATAGAGTTACAGATAAGGGACCAACAGTAGAGCAGATTGGTTTGGGAGCAAGCATGAAGATAGTAGAGAATGGAGGGGAGAGAGCTGATTGAAAAGAGGAGGACAATCGAATAGAACGGAGAACGAAAGAGAGATGGAGAAGTTGACTAGTTTACAAGCATACAAGCATGAAGATCGTCAAGAGGAAGAGGTCAAGAGAGAAAGAGTTAGACGAGTTTCTCGTCCAGGATGTTGCAGACATACTTGGCGTGTCTGTACGGATCGCGATCCCAGTAGACGGTCTTCACGAAGGGATCGACGTCCACACAGTGGTCATTCCTCGTGTAGCAGTGGCCAGAGCAGTCTCGATGGTTGAGCACCCCGCACTGGTCCCAGCAGCCACTGAGGATCTGTTTGTAGCACGGAGTAGCTGCAATGCGAACGATCAGACACAATCCCAGCGGGAAACCATTAGGGAATCATTGAAACTCATTTCATTCTCGTCAAACAACGCACAGATTATCAATCACAAGAGTTCCCTATAAAGTCAATAAAATAACCAACGCTTTTCGTGGAATTCCAGCCACTCTGGCTTGGAGAATCCTCCCTCCCAGTTGTAACGGCCGATGGGGTCGCTGCAGGAGTGCTTGACGAGCAGCCAGGGTTCGACACAATTCTCGCCCCACGAATCGACGCCCGTTCCGTTGAGAGTGACCTCTCCGAATCCGTTCACGAGCTGAAATCATCGGGAATTGGCGGAAGAATCAAAATAGAATCGGTAGTTTTGTACGCTGTGGAAGACAGGTACAGTCGGTGACAAAAGTCATGGTTCGAGAGTTACAGAGGATAGAAAGAGTGCCCCATGACTTTCGTCACCGACTGTAGGTTCAATGTGTCAACCAATACACCTTGATTTGCTTGAGCCTCTAGCTTTCGATATATAGCGCTTCAAATATCCCTGCCTGGCGCTTCTAGTACGCCGATTCTATCGATGTTCCTAGTGTTACACTCGTCCTTCCTACAAGCACCGTTTCGCGTAAAATGATTTGTAACAGGCCCTCAGATGACTCCAGGAACCAAATTGAAGCTAAAAAAGCACTAAATCGCGCTTGTTAAATTAAGAGCAACCCCACCTTGATGGTCCTCGAGTTGACGATTTCGTCCTGTGCATTGTCCTTCTCCTGCAAAGTGATTAGTTACTTTCAAAAAGAATATTGAGCAGAATTTCAGGACTACAGATGTATCAAGGTTTAAACGGAAAGTTTTAAAAATTAAAAATTTGAGTTCTATCAATGTAATTCCATCCTAATCGTGTTTCATCAGAAAACAAGCGTAAAATTGCTGAGAATAACCGAAAAATGAAAGAAATTTAATAAACGAACCTTCAGCCACACGTTGAAGGTGGCATTCGGCTCATTGGAGCATCGGAACTGCACGGTGATGTAGAGGTCGATCTCGAGACCGTTCCAGGTCTGAATGGAGAGGGATTAATCTTTTTCATCCCCTATACCGCTCATCGTTCCATACCTACTAAACCAGAAGAGATAACCTCATCCTCCTCAATCAACCCTATTCTGTATTACCCAGGGCTAGTAATACCCATTTCACAAGTTTAGTTCCTCATGTAACGAGTTTCTCGCTCGATCCGTGATAGATACATGAATAAATGAGTAAATGATGAACAAACCTTCTTGGCGAGCGAGACTCCGACGACCAACAGCAAGAAGACGGCGAGCGAACACTTCTGCATTCTTACCTGAAGAGGTTGATTGAATGTGAGCTAAGCGAGTCCAGAACGAGATGGAACACACATTGCGAAGACGAAAGTGACGGGTTTCTGTAACCCCCATGGGCAACAAAAAACAGCAGCCCACTTTCGATCCACGTCATCTAATACGCCCTAGAGAATCCACCAGAATGATGTTCTCGCAAAAAGTAGACCGAGCAAATCCTCCCTTCTCTAATCTCCCCCGAGAGGACGTGAAAAAGAGCAGTAAGACAAAGTCACGAAACTACTTCTCTAATGATCCGAACAGATGCCAAATGCTTTCGCAAAAAGAACGTCGGAGAGATTGTCTTTCTTGCCAAAGGCAAATTGGTCCCTATAGAGTAATTCAGAGGCGAATGATAAAGAATAGGGTTCTGAGAGGGATACTGTTCTCAGAGGGATTCGTAGAGGGCGTTCGTATTGGTTACCAGAGAGGTACGGTAGGATTGACTACGATAAAGAGGGAGAGGAAGGCGATCGAAAACGCACAAATGATTACGATAATGAAAGCTGGGATGACTATTGACCACTTTGGTGAGTTGAGGAAGACGTAGGAGATCGAAAAGGCGCTAAGGATTACGGTAATGAAGGCTGGGAAGACAGTCGACTACTTTGGTGAGTTGAGGAAGACGTAGGAGATCGAAAAGGCGCAATGGATTACGGTAATGAAGGCTGGGAAGACAATCGACTACTTTGGTGAGTTGAGGAAGACGTAGGAGATCGGAAAGGCGCTAAGGATTCCGGTAATGAAGGTTGGGATGACAATCGACTACTTTGGTGAGTTGAGGAAGACTAGGAGATCGAAAAGGCGCTAAGGATTACGGTAATGAAGGTTGGGATGACAATCGACTACTTTGGTGAGTTGAGGAAGACGTAGGAGATCGAAAAGGCGCTAAGGATTACGGTAATGAAGGCTGGGAAGACAATCGACTACTTTGGTGAGTTGAGGAAGACGTAGGAGATCGAAAAGGCGCTAAGGATT